>JAVTVY010044105.1:0-20266 GCA_036873755.1 Hanleya hanleyi | reverse complement strand
GTTGAAGATTTATATCGACACTGCTACACACTTTCGAGATGTGTTTTCACTTTCGATGAAAGCACAAAACAGTCTAAAATGAGTCTAAAAAATTCACCTACGCTAATATTTTCTAGTGTTTTGTAGAATATAGATTCGCGTTCATTTCTATTTCGTCAAGAAAAAATGTTTTGTAGAATATAGATTCGCGTTCATTTCTATTTCGTCAAGAAAAAATTTTCATCTCGAAAATTGGCAGATTGAAATGTTCTCTCTCTCATTTTATGCCACGGTATCTATTTTTACAGCTGTCAACTGTTATGGTTTGGTCACAATGTTGCCATTTTCTCCCTATATTTAGCGTCCACAAAAAGAAGAGTATATTACAGCAATTATGTTCAAGAAAACACCCGCTAGAAAATTGTCTTCAAATTGTCTGTTGTTGTGGGAGTATAAAAAAATCCTGGTCAACAGGGGCGCGTATATTTCGTGCGACGCTATGTTGCCAATGCATTGAAATTTGAATAGGTTGTCTGCATGGGTTTCAGCGCAAGTATAGTACTAAAGTCTAGCTTACCTGATAAAAGAGTTTAGTCCAGATGTATACCTATATTCCATACTCCCGGGCGTTTGATGCATATCTGGGGGCTGTTTTTTTTCTAGGTGGGTATAACACACCATGAAGCCTTCATCACGATGCATTCGTATCCTAAAAAAATATGGGTATCACCACGAATCTCATTCCATATATATTTTTTTCGAAATTCACAGATATTTCCATCGGTAAATCCGGTGTTCAGTATACCACATGGATGAAATGAACGCACTAAACTATGAAGCTAATCATTTTGGTCAGCGGCACACACACATGCTCCCTGGTTTGGTGTCTACATCCCAGCGGTTTTCTGTTTCTTGGCTTGTCACGGATTTTTTCGAAATTCACAGATATTTCCATCGGTATAAATTCGGTCTTCAGTTTACCACATGAATGAAATGGAAACACTAAACTATCAAGCTAATGATTTCGGCCAACGGCACACACACACATGTTTCCTGGCTCTGCCTGGTGTTATGGTGTCGACACTCCAGCGGTTTTCTGTTTCTGGGGTGTGACGGTAGATCAATTTCTCCCTCCCATACACCCACGTGGGGTGGGTGTGATAAAACAGAGGGTGTTCAGCCAATGAACTATAAGAAAAAGATATGTGTGTGCATATTAATAAACCACGTTGGCTGTATAGGTCGTAGAAAATGAGCGCCTAAAAAATGAACACATTTCATTACACTGTTGCGAATTGTTGCGAGTGCACATGTGACTCAGTGCGTTTTCATCACATCCAGCTTTCACAGAATAGAATATCGGCAGTTGTTTCCGCCCATGCGATGAGAAAATAGGCCTGATTTCGCACGTAGTTTTCGTGCACACGTCTCGCACAAGTTCTCGCAATAAGGCCTGTACGAAAATGTGAGAGCGGCCAACATGAGTTTGTGTGTGTGATAGAAGTATAGCTTACGTTTATTTCGCCTACATCCATTGAAATTCACACCGACATTATCGGTTTTGGCCAAGACACGGCCTCGGTGGAAACTGCGTTGTTGATATTTCGGTCATGACGTCATCATTTGTTCAAATTTACCGGGAACCCCCTTATATGATTTTAGCAACAGTTACGTAGCGTAGGGTGGCATATATTATCTTTGGGTTGGATAAAAAATAATAAATAAATAATAATAATAATAAAAAAATTAAAAAAAATAAAAAAATCGGCGAGTAGTAGACGAAGGGAAAATTGGGAAGTACTGACCATGCCCCAGAATACTTCATATGCATATCACGGCCTTAAGGCCTGTAATCTACTTCACAGTTTAGTAGTATAAAAAGCGCAAGTCCTATTCACCTTGCCCCTCCAAAGAAATAAAATTGGCTCTATTTTGCAGGAGTATATACGCAGGTCACGTGAGTTGTGACGTCACTTCCGGGTTTTCCACTAAAAAACTACCTCCAAACATAGAAGAGTTCCAATTTTTCCCCTTAGACGTCCGTATGTTCATCCTCCAAACCCACAAGAGTTCCAATGTTCAACCGCCGGGGTGTTTTCCACTGGCCTGGCCCGCCCCAGCACGCAGCGCGCGCGCGCGTCATCCCGCGTCATTCCCGGCAGTGCGCGCGCGCGGACGCGGGTCAAAAGGTCAAAGGGTCACCTCCAGGTCAGACGGTCCAATGTCCAATGAGACAATGTTGCGGCATCGCTATAGTCAGAGCTTGAGCACAAAAAAGGGGATTCTAGATGAACCTGGGAAAGATGGGCAGTTCCATTTGGACCAATCAGCAGTCGAGAAAAAAGAGCCAATCAGCGGTCGAGAAAAAGAACCAATCAGCAGTCGAACAATCAGCCAATCGAATTGGGGTACTCACGGTGTGCTTTCGCTGACGTCCGCGCCTACATCTGGGTTCTTGTACACCCGGGTAATGTTTTCTGGACATGGATGGGTTACCTTTGGCTCCATTCTAGGCCACTGATTGGCTAATACAGTGTTCAAAGCCAGTTTCATGCATTATGCTCATAGAACTTATAGTCATAATCTGCACGTGTTGGACGAGTCTCTTCACTCACCGTATACACGTACCTCAATGAAATGCCCGCTCCAAACCTAGACCAAAAACACGTACTTGGTCTGTGGGCTGATTCATTGGCTCTCTATTTTTACTATAGTGCGCTTGCATTCTAACCTTGATGGGTTACATTTTGGCCCCATCCTACACCACTGATTTCAGTTTGACTGAATCTCCACATTGGGCATTGATGCATTAGGAATAAAACACACAAGACAGGGGTTTTGGTGAGATCTCATTTTTTTTTTATTCAGTGAACAACAACAACGTGAGAACAACCACGTGAAAACTGAGCTGGCCAAGAACAAGGAATTTGTAATTGGCAGAAGCCTTCCAGAACAAGGGCAGTACATTTGAAGAGAAGCCAGAACAAGGAAGGGAGCTTATAGAAGCTTAAGCCCAGAACAAGGGGCTTGTCATTGGAAGCCCAGAGCAAGAACTGACACATTGAAACAAATGGGCGGCCCAGTCATATACGACTACATCGCGGTCCTCGGCCTTGGGGTACTCGTCAAACATCTGTACGATGGTAGATAAGGGTCTTTCCCGGCATCGATGGTACAGGTAAAACAAACAATATTGTCCGCACACGCTACTGGCCAGGCTTTGCAACGTTTGACTGTTCCAACACCACGTCTCTGTGCCTTGATCCATGAAGTCTGTTAAATCGGGATGGAGGGGTGGCAGGCCGTACCGGTCAAAATATTCGCCCTGCTGTTCTGTCAAGTACACGCCCACCCAATGTTCACCGGGTCGATCCATCAGGTCCATTATTGTTGAGAACGTAAGCAGCAGGATACACATACCGGTCACAATGGAGAGCACATCTCCGGGCAGACACCCCTTGAAAGACCCTACGTGTCTCTGGGTCATTCTCCAGCACGGTGGTTATCTGGTCTGTATCCATGTTAGGTGGAGGAAGTCACACCCAAGGACGTTGCGCGCCTTGTCCACTTGAGATGATGTTGTCAAACTCGGCGTAGCCTGAAGATCATTGACGGTGATTAAAGCCAGGACTCGTGCAAGTGGATTTCCAACCGTAGTTGCCTTTTGCTTGGCCAGGGCCAGCTGATGGTCGTTCTCACGGTGGGGGTCAGATCGAAACAGAACAACGTGTATCCGTTCCCGTAGTCCTCCCGACTGATCAAATTCCCTTCGTCCTGGTTGATTTGACCGGTGGCTGTAAACAGGCTCTGATAGGCTCGAATGAAATTCCTGCGCCCAAAGTTCAGTGTTAAGGCCGTGGCTGGGACCTGTTGTCCATCCACATGCAGGGCCACAAAATTGATGCCGAAATGTTTAAAGTCAAGCGGATTCTCTGGGTAGGCTCCGCTGAAACTGGTATTTTCCACACAGGCCAGGATCAATCGCTTGGGTAGTTCCCCCAGGAACAGGTTTTCTTTGTTGGCGCTCATATTTCCAGCAGACACAGAGAACACTTTGGTTTGCACACGTCGGATAGGGTACTGGGCTGGTTTTATTTCCAAGGCTTTCATGTGTCCCAATTGAACGGCTGGATTCGGTTTCACTTTTCGGACATACAGGACTGCGTCTTGGATGACAATCTTATAGTCCGCTGCATGCCCCTCTACGTTAGTGGCCATCAAGGCGAAGGTCGGAGGCGCCCGCATCAGTCGGATTTTGATGGGGATCTTGTTCAAGAGGTACCTGTCTTGCATGAACATGTCTGCGTGCAGTCGACCCATCATACCCACCGAGGCACTGTTCGCAGTGAAAGCCTTCCGTTTGTTATATCCCCCATTGTCCGCCGTGTCCATGTGCTCGGGCGTGTCCTTGTAGAATAAAGCGGTTGTCAGCTGAGATTTTTTAGCCTCTCGGCCATACGACAACAATGTCTCGATGTAGGCTCGATAGGGGTACGTGTTGGTGGAGTCACTGATGAGTTTGTCGCTGAGAAAAATATCTACCTGCTGAAACATCGAGTGCAGCCAGAGATTCGTCGGGCCCACCGTTGCTTGGTCAGCGATTCTGGTGCCAGCTCCATTGACCACCTTGGCTTTCACATACAAGTAGGTATGGGCTAAATCCACATAGGCCGTATCCGCATTACTGATGGTGAACTCGATGGGCCCTGTTTCGTTGATGCTGGAGAGCGGGAGATGCTCCACCCATAATCCTTGTTCGACACTGGTTTGTGTGGGCGGCACGGTCCGCAAATCAAATTCACTGTTGGTGGAGGGGCAGGACTCGGCGTGGATTAAGGACATGTTTTAAGAAAAGATATCCTTTGTCTTCTTCGATGTGCGTCGTCGCTGGGTCGGTCGTCGACTGGTGCGTGATCTCGGTGGGGCAGCTCTTTTATTCCCAACGGTGCGTTGTGCTTTGGCCACCAAGACGCCTCCCGCTTCTTTGGCCCGCCGTTTCAAGGATTCTTTGGGTGCCGTACCCCCCAAGACATCACCGGCCACTTGCAGTCCACTGCGTACCGCTTGTTTTGCCGATTGCTTTCACCCCACGCGTCACCAAGGGCAGGAACGTTTTGACGATGCTGCCGAGTATGTTCCCCAGTCCATGTCCTCGTTGCATGCGTGCACCGCTAAAGACCGGAAAGCCACCCCGGCCTGTTGGGCATAATAGTCGGCATAGCTGCGTGCATCGCACTCGTAAGGTGCTTTCATTATGCAAAGTGGGGAGCACGTGCTTGTCGAAAATGAAGTGTCAGCACCACTTTTCCTCGTTCGAATGCCACCGGTCGTCCCGTGTCATCTCTTATATCCACCGTGATCGTGTTGATGTGGGTTTGTCGTACGGGCAGGTAGAGCATGTGGGTGAAGCTGTGGGTGACTTGATCGCCATACTTATTTTTAATGGGCACCACCCGTAACAGAGGTGTGTTGATATCGCCCACGATGTGGTTGTCCACCACGTCCGAGTAGACGTAGAGTCCGTACATACCCGACTTCATATCCATCGGCATCTCGCCATGGTGTTCGGTGGGACCAGCGAACGTATTTAGATCGAAACCCGGCATTTGCTGTAGGATAGGACTCAATACGACACTCGCCTTGCCGGAGACGATAAGCTGTGCCTTGTCGTTGTGTGCGTTGTAATCGAAGTCCACGTGATTCTTGAAGGGATAGGCTTTGATGGGTCTTGAAGTATTCGTCACCCCCGTAGCGCCTTATAATGCATCAGTCTTGACAGCCCACCCATGAACTCTTTGGGGGTATCGTATTGGCCTTCGGGCAGGGTGAGCCGGGTGTTTTTGCCTTCGTAGGTGACCTCGTACCACACTTCATTGGCTCGCACGTTGTACCACGAGTAAGGGTATTGGACATCCACGAGGGCACATTCCCATCGGCCAGGTAAATGTAACGGTTGCGGTAACTGGGTGACGTACTTGGCCACGGTGTTGTCAGGAAACACATCCAGCGAACTGTTACTGGGTAGGGTCAGGTAAAACATGGCGACTGAGCTGTCCTGCTGCTGCTGTTGGTTTTAATAGGTCTTCCAGGCCTTGGGCGGTTGTGTGCGGCGTCGTGTTCGTCGCGTTGACTTGCTACGTGTCACGGCTCTGGAGATGTGGGGTGTCTTGATCGAGGGTGGTTTTTAAAGGTCTGAAAAGAAGGTGCCCGTTGTGATGGTGGTGGAGTTTTGGGGGGTGACTCCGGTTCCCAGTCGGCTTCCCAAGAAGGTTGTGGTGAGAGTCGTGGTGCACGACTCGGCGATTGCTGGGTTTGCTGCATAAAGGCCCAGCGGTGGGGTTCCCCACCAATTCCTGTGGTACATGCATGTCTTTCAAGCCTTGAGCGAAGACCTCCCATCCTCGAGGATCGGTGTGCGATCTGCGTTGACGCATCAGATCATTCACTAAATCCGTCATGTGGGTGCCGAGGACCACCTGATTCTGTACCAGGAGTTCGCCTTTATCATTCCAAGTCATGTTAGGATTCTGTTTCATCCGTTGTAATACCAGGCCAGCTTGTTTCTTGAACGATGCAGGTACACTCTTCAGCACTTCGTCTTCCACCCACTGTGGGGCTGTAGGGGCTACCCCTGGTAATGGCGGCTGTTGGAACGGTGCTGAGGTCGGCGGTCTGTCACGTGGTGGTGGTGGTGGTGGTGGTGGTGCTGTTGCTGGGGTAGACAGGGTTTTGTATTGGGCCATGAACGTTATGTACCGTTGAAGCGTCTCATTGTACCGTTGTACTTTCTCACTGTCGCTTAACCCCGGTCTCTGTAAGATCTGTTGCATCTCTCCATCGAGGGTGTTTATGGTCTTCACCGTAGGTGGGACAGGGTAGGGCGATTGGAGGTTTTGAAGGAACCGTGGTTCGACGAGGACCATTTTTTCGTGTGGTTCATTGTCGGCCGAAGAGTCCACCCAATACTGGACCCAACACGGAAGCGGCCAACGGTGCTAAGATGGCCCCGAGAAAGCCGCCTTTCTGTAACACCTTTTTCTTTTGTGTTTGAGGGACCCGCTTGTGGACTAGGATTCGGAGACCTGTCTTATGCTTGGCCAACTTGGCCTTCTGAGCCGGAGTCAGTGGTACGTTGCCTTTTAACAGGTTGTACCCGATCTCGCACAGACAGCGTACAAGGTCAGGGTCCGCACCGCGTACAATGGTTCGGACTAACTCGGGTGGGGCCGTCTTCAATACACGGAGCGTGGGAGCGTGCTTCCGTACTCGCGCAGACATCCTGTACAACTAATGCTAGAACCCACAACTCTGCCCTTTTTATCCACCTCACAGACAAAGTCAACCCTGCTGTGGTATTCATTCTTTTTATTATTCCCCATCATCAAACACACAGACCCCAGCTGGGGGCGCCACTGTGGATGTGTTTACATTATTTTTGCATGTACACGTGGTGGGTCTCTCCGGGAAAGATGCCGGTCCGTAGTCGAAGGTGGTCGGGGGTGGCTTGCTTGAGGTCGAAGAGCATATACCCGTGCTGAGGGGTTGTGGCATCTTTGAAGGCTTCCAACGCAAACGGTGTGCGGCCGGGATACATCTGTCTCGCCAGGTGCAGCAGTTGAGTGGTATCTCTCGGGTTTTTGAAGACCACCAGGTAGTGGGCATTTAAGCTGATATTCCGATGTTCTTTGTTTTTACTGAACAGATTCTGCACAATGTAGATGATGCTGAGCCGTCGATGATGGCTGCCTTTGGTAAAGAGTTGGGTGACCCGTGCATCCGTCTCCGCCATGAGATCATCCAGAACCACCAAGGTGTCGGGTTCCAAATCGGCCAGGTTGGGTAGGCCTTCCACGAACGTGATGTGGGGCATTGCTGCATACGCTTCCTGCCATTCTCCGTAACACCACACGACTCTGGCAATGGGTGGAGTGATCATGCTGTCGGCGTGTTGAAGGAGCTTCCTGACGAAGTGCGTTTTGCCGGAGCCCGTCGGTCCTGCGATGACGCAAGTGAAGGGATGCTGCCACCCAGGGTCCATGGTTCGAGGTGTATCCGTTGTCGTGGTAACCCGCTCTTGTAAATTTCGTACGAGTGAACTGGAGTGGTGGTGGGTACAACGTCGGTCGTCGTTGTCTGTTCACTGTCAGAGATGGTGCTGGGGGTGGGTACAACGTGGATGGTCGGTTCACTGTGAGGGATGAAATCCGGTGGGTGTTCGGACGTAGTGGGCGTACTTGGTGTAGGTGTAGAGCTCGACGTGGCTTGTACGCGGGGTGTGGTGGTGGTGGTCACTGGGCTCGATACGACTGGTGCTCTCTGTAGACCGGTTTCGCTGGTGCCTGGTGTTCTCAGTTGGTTAAGTAACGTGCTGACATAGGCTACGTCGTAAAACACACCTCCGTACAACACACTCAGCAGGGTAAGCAATAGCACCCCAAAGACCACTTGCGCTTTGCGCGTTTTGCGAGACGCTGTCTTCAGAGGCAGCTGCTGTTGGTCCATAGCACTGTGGTCGGACGTGGAATGAAGGAGGACGGCAGTGGTGTCTGGCTTTATAGTCGTTTCACCTGGTTGGCCGCGACCCAGGAATTGAAGGAACTGGGCCAACCTTGCCATTTCACGAAATGAAACAGTTTGCCACGTCGACGTTCCGTTTTCAAAATCTGCTCCACCGTGTAGTAGTCTTGCTGTGTTTTTACAACAGGCTGTAATTCCGTGTCGTAAAACGTCCCCAGCAACGTTTCCCCTTGGAGATCTTCCAGTTCATAGACTCGCCGCTGTCGGGGTAGGCGCCGTTTAATCAGGAAGTGCTCATCGCTCCAGTTGGGCAAGTAACTTTTCTCGAACTTGCCCTTGACTTTACTGATCCGTACAGGGTCCCCGACCTTGTACACCGCCTTCGTCGTTCGCTGCGATGGCCTGGGGTACAAGACACGCCGGACTTGGGCTTCATTGCGTTGGGTCACGGTAATGGGGGCTCTCTCTATACTCCGATGATAGGCTCGATTGTAACCCCTCACCAGTTTCGGGAGAACATCGATGTACCGCCTTGTATTCTTATAGGTGAAATATTTATACATGCGGCCTTTGAATGTCCTGTTGAACCTCTCCGCCACGGAAGCCTTGGTCTCGTTGTACGTATGGAAGAAAAACACCTTCTGTTTCTTGAGAAAGGCTTGGAACGGTCTGTTGAAGAATTCCGTGCCTTCGTCGGTTTGCAAATACAAAGGTTTGCGCCCGGTCTTGAAGATGTCTTTGAACGCCGCTATGAGATTTGCCCCCGTTTTCGTCCGGATGGGTACCACCCACGCATACTTGGATAGGATATCGATGCACGTCAAGATATACCGATTCTCATCGTTGTGTTTGGCAAAGGCGCTCATATCGACCAAATCCGCTTGCCACTGGGCATCTATTCCTCCCACGATGACCCGGTTCCGTAGAAAATGGCGACGGACAGATCGATGTAAGGTATAGGTGTCTTGTCTTCTTAACCAATCTCGGACTTGGGCACGTTGTACCCCCTGGGGTTTGGCCGCTCGATAGAGAGCCGACAATGCACTATAGGCCGCCGGACTGTCGGGACTGTAGTATAAGTTATCCAGCACCTTCTCCCAGCGCTTCATGGTGACACAATGATGATGCACCCTGGCTCTATCGTTTATTTATAACGGGTATATCTTGGGCCGGAGTTTCTTTCTGATTTTCTTCGTGGACTTCCACAGTGGCCATGGTAAATGACCAGTCCAACTCGTCTGATGACCGCTTGATAAGCACTTCATCCACATCTTCCACGGCATCTTCCAATGCAGACCATAGATCAGGGTGAAGGGTAAAATGCACTGTACCTCCATCTAGCCGAGCCAATTGAGCAAAGAAAGGGCCGCGTCGGATGTACACATCGTGACACAAGTGGATGAGGTCGCCGTCCAGTTCACCAGACAACACCCGTTTGAATTTGGTCCAGCCCTCCCGGGACAGACGAATGTGAGCCGGGCACGGTTGTGTAGGGTCCGCATCACAGACGTCTCCCACCTCCTCCATGATATCGACCTTATCCGCATACACGTGCAGGAAAACCTCGGGGGTCAAGCTGAAATACGCCAGTACTATATGCTCCGTCATGGTCAGTACGTGAATGGTACCAGATTTCACTGTCTCTCGTATTTATAGGGAGAACCCCGTGAGATCAAAAGGATCAGGTGGTCATATCACTGGGCTGACTGAGTCTAGCCGGGTAATCAATGGCATCGTCGTCGTCGGGTTCATGTAGTTGTTCATGGGGTTCAGCCAGCGCGTCCTCAATAGCACGAGCCCACCCCAACTGGTGTGATGATCGCTCGTCCGGTGTAAACAGCTGGTCCACAATAGGCACCACTTTCGCCAAGGCTGCCCACAGATCGGGGTCTAGGGTGAAGCCTCGCGTAGCATCTTGGTAGCGGCCCAGGCGTAGGAAGAAGGTTGCACGGTATACGTAGATGGCATTGCCTATGTGGATGAGGTTTCCGTCGAGCTCGCCGCTCAACACCCGTTTAAATTTGGTCCAGCCGTCACGAGGTAGCGTCACCGTATTCGATAAGGTCTCAGCGGGCGCCCAGCAAATATCTCCACGGTCTTCCACCAGGGTGACTTTATCTTCATAGACGTGTAACCCCACCCGGGGTGTAAGGGGCAGAATGGCTCGTAGGACGGGTGACATGCTTGGTCCAAATGTCGAACGGTGAATGACACACACTCTGTCTGACCCTCGTATTTATAGTGTCAATACCACAGCGCCAGGGTCAATAGGCCACAGACTAGTATGAGGCCAACCAGCCGGCGCTGGTTCCGGCGTCAGCGCTCCTGGTCCATAGCGCGAGCATCAAGGATGGCTGTCATAGTCCAGTAGTGGTGAGTGATGGCACGCCTCTCCATCGAGTGCACTCTGTGGAGGACCGCTTCTGTGAACTCGTTCAGGATCTGGCGTCGTCCCTCGTTGTCATCGCCATCTGCAAACATGGACCGGGCCACTGCTCGGTAACCCGTGAATGGGTGGCATACTGTAAAATGCGAGTCGCATGGGGCTGGATCTCCGCCATGGCTCTGTAGAAATGAAGGTGTGGGATGCGGAGGGACGTGTTTTATAGACCAGATGTAGCTCTACGGGTGTAGTCCGTGATACGTACTATTCTGATGGGTTAGTCCAAAAAAGGGAGCAACAACAACAACAACAACAACACAGATTACAGATCAATCCTTTTTATTATGCGTGAACATCATAGGAATGCATGTACTGACCTGTCTGTGGGGGGTTTCCCACAATGGCGTTCACCTTCGCGTCTTTTCGTGTACGTCCGTGTCTTTTCGTTAAAGTCCGTGTATCTTCGGTAAAGTCCGTGTCTTTTCGGTAAAGTCCGTGTCTTTTCGGATCGGTGACGTCCGTGTCTATCGTCCGGGCACTTCGCGTCTGCGCCTGCATTGGGTATGTATAAGGGTCTTCATACGCGCGCGCAATGCGGCTCAGTGGTACACCAGTACACCAGTCTCGATCCTCGACTTGGGGTAGAGTGTGCTAAAAATAGATTACCAGCTAGCGTGCTATAAAAGGGAAGCGGCCTTGCCATTTCATCAGACACTCTATCAACCACCAAGATGTTCACTTGCACAACTTGCCAGAAGCAGTTTACTCGTCTAGATAATTTACGACGCCACGAGGCCTCCACCCACAACGATGGACTGTATACTTGTATAACCTGCGCACGGTCATTTAATCGGGAAGATGCTTTACTGCGCCACGAACGTTCAATTCATGGGCCATCCAAGCGTCCATGCGAGGATTGTGATCAACTCTTCAAACGACGCAGTCAGTTGCTGCGACACCAACGGTTGATTCATGCCCATGAGCATGAACGACAACTTCCTACTGAAGAGGAGCCACGGAAGGTGAGATGCAGTGAAGATAAGCCCGGGGAGACGAACGCCACTGGTGATGCGATGAAGGAGAGCCCGCCTATACCCACAGTTGAGAAGAGCCTGAATATCCAGCCGGACCCCAGCGTTACGGTTTCGAGTCCTGACAACATCGAACATTTTCTGGTGGAGCCCATAAATGTTCCTAGCGATCTCTTACAGGACAACCATCCAATCAGTGACATCGATCGGCGCCATTGGTCCATGACACGGTACTGTTTCCACCCTCAAGATATCTACAATTTCCCACTGACCAACCGCACCTGTCTACGCAGCTACGTGGAAGCCATCTTCAATGATCAAACTACGGCCTTTACATTGAATGTCGCTTTCGGGTACATCTTACGTCACAAAAAGACGGACCAGTTACAGTATTATTATCCCAGTGCCAACAACCATGTGTTTGACCAGCCGGTCACCATCATTAACCGGGGGTCACTAGAGACGATGCTGGAGATACTGGACACCGTGGAACCTTTACATTCAATGGGTGGTAGAGAGGGTAACCAATGTCACGTTTTTCCTGACCAAGCTGACCGATCACCCCCATTGGTTGAATGCGTCACCCGTGCACTGATGAATATGATGCTGTACACACACACACTCTATGTCTACATGCTGCTCGCTGACTTGAGCTCAGTAAACACTTCACCTAATGTGACAATGTGTTAAATAATAAAACATGGTGTTTGATATTTCAATTTGTTTTGCTGTGAACATACTAAACATACCCAGGGCGGCTCCCCCCAACCTGGGTATGATGTAACATTGGGGTAATAAACTATATAAACATTACTAAACTTGTTGTTTTTTTCACGACAACAGCTATCCGATTGTATAATACTCCGCGCAGGCTATTTTCATACACCTCGGCCACCGCGCATGCGCAGAAGGCCGATATGTCAACCCCACCCCCAGCCCATTAGATGCCCCCTCAGCTTCACTTTGATACCTCACTCGCCCCCATCGCACCATTTTATCTAGGGACTACTTTTTCTCCGCGGAAGGTTTTTCCCGCGACCGAATCACCGCCAGACATGACCGCGGATGAGTACATCTTTCACATCTTGCACTCACTCACACCGGCCGCCATCTTAAACCCACCACCCATCCACCACACTTGCACTCACTCACACCGGCCGCCATCTTAAACCCACCACCCATCCACCACAGCCGCCATCTTAAACCCACCACCCATCCACCACACTTGCACTCACTCACACCCCATGTGACACAATACGCGCTTCTGATTGGCTACCTCCACGTGACCGCCACAAAACATGCTAATTTCTGAGGTCAATAGGACTCAGTTTGCTCTTTGTATACTACTTACGCACAGTCTATCATTTCTGTACTTGAACCAACTTGTTCATTTATGTTGTACAAAATAGTGGAATGTATATCTCGACAAAACCCTCCGGTTTAGCACAGCTAACAATATGATGCAGACGGTTCAAGGGACATAATAATGTTTGACATACAGAATGTAATTTTCAGAGGGGAGGGAATAACGCTAAGTGTCGCTTAAACACTGCCCACACCAATCTCAGTAAACTCAGATATAATATCATGGAGTATTATATCTGAATTCCCATGCGAATGTGAAACTACACTTGTTAGCCAATCAGGTGGCTAGTTTGTTGAAATCACGCCCACGGTAATTACACGCGGTAGGACGTGGACTAATATATAACATTATCGGGAAACAGTATCCAAATACGGCAGCATTTCCAGACATAAACCGTGAAGATCAAAGATTTTACTCCCGTCAAAAAGTATGGCTTTGTTAGGTAGAAAATATGAAAAGATTGTGCTGCGCGAAGATGTTAATCTTCGTGAAGTAAACGTCAATCATTATCAGAGAGAAAAGTCAGAAATTGTCGTCTTATGGGATCTCGCAGAATATCGGCGAACGTTTCGCACGAAGTTTTCATAGCGTTACGTCTAGATGCATCTGGTATACCATGGTACTCCCCTCATTTACCATCTTGGTTTACGAAGATTGTGCCCACACTTGCCCACGGGTACTCCGGCTTCCTCTGCCATTCAAACTGTCTGTCACCATATGAGTGTCTGTCGCCTTAGGGGTGAGTTTAGTGTGACAGTTTGCTATAACTAGTCTGTTAGCTTGCACCTGGGGTGTCAGTATTGCCTTGCCCTGGGGGTTGGCTTAGTGACTGGTGTGCCATTTTAATTTATATTTTAATGTTATGTGTTTATATCACATGTACTGGTCTTTGGTCTGATTTGTTGAGCGTGAAATTATTATGCACATATTTTTAACTTAAGCATAATACAGTATGCTCATCAGTAGCCCTGTAAATAAGTGGACATGATTATTGAATTGTGTCTTTTCTGACACGTTCTGAATAGTTTGTGTATCATGTTTATACCCCTTTCTTGGGTTCATATAGTATTTTATGGCCTTTTTAATCCTGATTTTATCAAAGGGTCGTTGGATTCTTCATTAACTGGTGTACTTATACTTAGTACTATCATTGCATTGCTTTTTTTTTCTTCATCGCCTTCCTGTGGAAAAATCATACTAATAGATTGCTTATATATAATACATGTATATTTATTTACAAAAATCACCGCATAGTATTTGAGAGTTTTATTCATCACATAAGCAAACTCAATGCACAGATAGTGGCGCACATACTTTTTACAAAGTGAGCCCCATCTAAATTCGAAATCTGTCTGTCAGTGAAATAAACTTGAGTGTGACATTGCACCAAACCCCCCCCCCCACCAACCCCTCCGCCAGGCCCCTTGGATATTTGGATAATTTTCATATCTATCTCTCTCTCTCTCTCTCTCTCTCTCTCTCTCTCTCTCTATGTTCATGTTCACTACAGCCAGAAAAATGTTTATACTTATCACCCGAAAATGGTGATGACAGCATCACCCCAAAAAAGGTGTCGAGTTAGAGCCATCACCCTTTTCCACCATCACCTGAAAAGGGTAATGGTAATCAGCAATGAGTGCACTTGTTTAGGTCATCGCCATAAAAGGGTATAATGGCTATCAGGGTGACGACCTGGGCCATAGCCCTAAAAGGGTGATGACATTGGCCATCACCCTTTTTGATGAACAGGCATCATCACCATAAAAAGGTAATGGGCCATCACCCTTTTTCTGGCTGTGAAGTTTATAGTACACTATCTGAATCCTACCCCGTCCATATTCTAAACTCAAATGTGGCGGGGGAGGGGAGGGGAGGGGGGGGGAGTGGGGTTTCGTGAATAATTTCATTATTCATGCTGGTAAAGGGCTGAAACTTGTCAAAATCTGTATTCACCCCCTTGTCTATTGTATACGCACTAATTATTTTCTTATTATGTCACTGTAACGTCATAACACGGGAAATAATAGTCGTTTTAGTTTATTTTAAATTATTAATTCCCATTTTTGTCGGTACCAATTGAGGTGGCAGATTCCGTCAATGTCTCTTGAAGTTGAACATTTGAAGATCATTGGCAATAAGGGTAATTATACATCCTATTATGAAACCTGAGTTATGTACTCTTATCTACTCTAAGCCAAACTCGGGGTGGGGGGGGGGGGGGGGGGATGGTGGTACGACCAAACATGAATTTTGTTTAAAACTGCATCTAAAGACATATACACTATAATATATACACTATACATTTTAGTCCTACTATAATCTTTCATTTGAGAGGCAGAGGGAGAGGAGGAGGAGGGAGATTTAAATTGAAGACTAATGATAATTGAATAATAGCGGTTCTTCCATGCGCAAGTTGCCAAACGACGTTTTTTGTTGCAATTTATACACTGCATTTAAGTTGCTATTTTCTAACGCAATAAAACGGATGGTATTGTGTGTGGTATAGTAGTCTGTGTGTGGTATAGTAGTCGGTTCTATCGGACGTCCTATTGTCACAATAATTTGGTATGACAACAGTCATCACGTCATCTCTGTTAACTGGTTTCGGTAGAAGGGGGCCTGATATGCAGATTGTGAAAAGTTTCATCTCTCCATCTATAATGATATAGCAAAACATATCCGAGGAAACACAACACCATAACCCTCGCAACCACCTCCCTCCCTCGCCTAAGTTTGTGTTCTGAATAAGGACAGGGACAGGGTTCCGAAAATGGTTCTGCCAACCGCAGGCTACCGATCTACAACGGCTATCACATGTGGATAACATCTACAAACTTATACCCCCTTTAAAACATTACTAGAAGTTACCACCTCCACTGGAACCGGTTGTTGAATTTTGGGGGCCCATGGACTCTCTTAAATATATATACACATTCATTACACAAAAAAAAAATCATTACAGAGTTGTTCACAAAATATTGTATAGAATTCGTGTTATGAAGCAGGATGTATTGTTCTCCAAATGCCCCCCCCCCCCCGCAAAATAGCATCTGCTCCTTTTCAGTTCGTCTGACTAAAAACTCTATTAAAAATAATCATATTTCACATATTCATAATCACTCATTCATTTCATGCCAGAATATGAGTTCGGTCAACATTACCCTATGAATTGCCGGATGTGTTGTGTTGCGCCTATTACTAAGGGACGTAACTTCAAAGAGAAGAGGGGACCTAACTTGGTACTGGCATGGCAGAGTCCAGAGTCGGCTTGTTTAGGTGTCGACGATAAAAGTGCGTACAAATCGATGAATTCGATGTTTGCGTGCTGAATTGGATGTAATTGTTCATGAATTTGCACTGGGAAGGCAGGGACTTGTTTCATAAATTAAGAAAAACAGCCGAACATAGCGAAAAGGCGCCGAGATAAAATGAGTAAACCGACCGATCTTCATCTCGCACGTGTTGTTGGTTTTCGAGCGAATAATATACAGGCGCAATAATTATGAATACATTTGTAAAATGCCAACTGTTTGGCCTATAATTACAACAGAGCGAGCAGATAATTGAAACCGCTTCTTTTCCTCGAGAGATTATTATTATTATTATCAAATTCGTATTCATAATATGCAGATTTCATACTCCGCTATGATGTTCAAAACGCTCGACTGGACTATTTTCTTAGATCTTTCCAACACGAGTTATTTCCCTTGTATCAGTGATTTTTTTTTCAGACTTGTTTGCTATGATATGAGTTTGAACTGAATTTCAACGATTCGATTACTGTTTGAAACGTTAGTAATCTAATGTGGATTATTGGACAAGTTAGAGAGTAATCTAATGTGGATTATTGGACAAGTTAGAGAAGTTAGTTATGTCACTATTTGTAAAATTAAGATAACATCTTCAATATTTTTAAAATAAAATTATGTAAGAGGGGAGAGGAATGTGGGTACTTGTGTTAAATTTTGTGCAATGATAGAAGTTCCTCTTTCGAAGAAATGGTTGGCCCTGAAAAGGGCCGTTGAAGTTGTTGCTGTTGTTGTAATCGTCTAACCGCCGAAGCCGTACAAAGTGCGACCTTGGCGTTTCAGGGCGTAGACCACATCCATGGCGGTGACGGTCTTCCTCTTAGCGTGCTCGGTATAGGTGACTGCATCACGGATGACATTCTCCAAGAATACCTTTAACACACCACGGGTCTCCTCGTAGATCAGACCGGAGATACGTTTTACACCACCTCGACGGGCCAGACGACGGATAGCGGGCTTGGTGATACCTTGGATGTTGTCACGAAGAACTTTCCTGTGACGCTTGGCGCCCCCCTTTCCGAGTCCCTTTCCTCCTTTTCCTCTACCAGACATGTTTACTTCTTCTTCTTTGCTGAATTGAAACAAAGTGAAATGAATTGCCACAGCATTATTAGAGTATATATAGCACGAGTGCGGACTTCGGCGAAAGCAAACTAGAACAAAGTACAATAAAACCTGTAATTTTTCCATTGGTCCAAATCTACACCGCAGCTGGATTTTCATTGGAGGATTATCCTCAACATCCATTGGCTGGTTTATACGGTCTGGAGATAGACACATTACAATCTAGCCCCAGAACTCACTTTATCTGCAACTGACCTCTGGCCTAGTGGATTTCTGGGAGCGAAAACGGAAACATCGCACCTCTTTGTTTACTTTCTTATTTATTCTACTTTTGATGTGTTTTGTACTCTGTCCCAAATGGGATGCTCAGTACAATAAAGAATCTTATTTTATCATGAGCACAATTAATTTTCGGCGGAAACAATCTCGCATTCGTCTATTTCCGTATTGACGAAAATTAGCCCAGTTGCTGAGTTCTGATAGATTGCTATTATTCAACTAAACATAGAAATAGTTTTGTATCATTTGAATGAATTATGTTCGTTTGGTTAAAATTAACTGAATTTCACAATAAAATGCGCCCGGATCTCTTGATTATCAAAGGCACTATTTCGTAGCCGGCTCACTACGTGATCGTCATACGCTCCCCATCGGTGGGGATTTGTGCGTTCTATGTGAGAGGCTCGTTCCGTCAATACGGAAATAGCAGAACGTGAGATTGAGACACATTACTGCGTCAGTTTGTGTTTCTTTGTACGGTTGAATGACAGAGAAAAACAACTTCAGAACGACAAATTAAATTCGATCGTTTCTAATCATAATTATGATGTATTTTCCTGCCGAAGTTTACACTTTCGCTCATACAATTACAATATAAAGCGTGCAATATAGCCTTCCCTGATAAATTTCAATATTTCACTTTCTTATATCTGTTAAAATTTTATGATTCTAGTCTTCAATTATCAGCTATACCTGTACATACAGTTCTTCTTAGTTCATATGTAGTTATATATATATATTGATACTGGTCGAATTTATATATAGCAAAATTCCATATATCTTGTGTGCCCAGCGTAGATATTTATCACCTGTAGACTTATACTAACATGTAAACATATTACATCGTCAGTTTCATGACTATATGTGTATGAATAATACGACAATATGTGTATGAATAATACATATTTTATAATAATTAATAATTATGATTATTATATTAGCCGTAGTGTACATATTTTAAAACTGAAATTTTGCACAGTTTAAAATGAATATGCTGCATTCTCTTACATGCTGATTAAATGTGCTGGAAATTGTGATATTGGGGGTGGGGAGATATTCTCTTTGTTACAGGGTAACATTTAATGTTACATTGTTTAGTGTGCAAATTATAAGTCTCTCTTCCGGAGTAATTGGTTGGCCCTGAAAAGGGCCGTTAGGATACATTCAGATCATTCAGATCTCTTATTTGCTGGCGGCCTTTTGTGTCTTCTTGGGAAGGAGAACAGCCTGGATGTTGGGGAGGACCCCACCCTGGGCAATGGTGACACCGGATAGAAGTCTGTTCAACTCTTCGTCGTTGCGGACAGCCAACTGCAGATGACAGGGGATGATTCTGGATTTCTTGTTATCTCTGGCGGCGTTACCAGCTAACTCAAAATTTCAGCGCCCAGGTATTCAAGGACAGCAGCCAGGTGGGCTGGGCACCAGCCCCAGCTCTCTCGACGTAGTTACCCTTCCTCAGGGGCAGTGAAATGCGGCCGACGGGAACTGAAGTCCGGCTCTTGTTGAGCGAGTCCTGCTCTTTCCTTAACTTTTCCGCCTTTTCCACGACCAGACATGTTGATTTATCGGTAGAGTTGAACGTATCACGCTCGGCAAATTAGAATGTGACGAAATTGCCAGGCCTCGTCAGTGTATTTATACCCTTTGTTGGGATTCTGATATTTTCAGTCGAACGAACATGGCGTTCGGCCAATCGAATTGCCCCGATATGGCTCCCTGTCGCGATTACAGTCTTCTCCCACGTCCGCGCCTTGGGCGCAAACCAGAATTACAATCCCCAATTATAAACAGACCTGCAGCTGTGGAGGTTCAACGTATACATGTTTATATTTTACTTATGAAAAGTACATTTTTTATCTTTTAAAAAAACAACAACACAGTATTTATTTGAAGACAACACGTAATAAGTATTTATTTTTATATTCAAGTACCGTTTTAATTTGAATTGGTTCTTCTTTTTTTAAGCAAACTCAATGGCCTGGCCTATATCATCCAATTTAAATACGGAATATGGTTCGTTCTCTGTTCATATAGTTCAAGTGGAAACTTGACTGTTTCGACTGTTTCTGTCGGTCATATGCTATACCGGTAATACTATACATACATATAACGGCGACCACCCCACGTTAGATCTAAATGTATGTTTATTATCACATTTTTATTTAGCCTATACACTATGCCTGTAATTTAATCCCCACTGCTCAGTTCATATCCACAACCGGATGTATGTAACAAACGCCAGGTATATACATATACCGAGTTGTATACAAATACACGTTACAGGATCAGACAATATCAGTGTCCGAGTTAAATTATTTCCTCCGTATTCAAGCGT
>JAVTVY010044104.1:0-21194 GCA_036873755.1 Hanleya hanleyi | reverse complement strand
GACTGACGTGACTGAAGGGCAGGTTCACGCACATGCGTTTTTTCTCGAGAACCAGCAACCCCAGGGTATTTTTCTGAGTGGCTGTTCAACAGTTCAAGAAATTTGCACAATAAATGTTAATGTTAGAATAATTTAACAGTTCAAGAAATTTGCACAATAAATGTTGTTGTTAGAATAATTTTACTAGCACAACAAACCTTCCCGAGATGGCGGCATTGCTGACTCTCTTGAAAAAACGTATGTTTGTGAACCTGCCCTTCAGTCTCGTTCCTAACATGAATATGCAGTAATAATGCGTTACTTCTGGGATTACGATGTGGCTTATTAAATTTTTTTTATCAAAAACTTACTTTGAATTTTAAGTCTAAGAAAGCACAGACCTGTATTTCATGACGCAGTGTAATGATGGTTGTAATAAATTCTTGGTGTTATTCTCGTTTCAGAGAGGAGGAAGAATGGCCAGATGAAGTCCGGGTCATTAGGTACAAAAACCCCTCCGCCAGAGAGGAAAAGTAAATTCGCTGCCTTAGGGAAACTATTCAAACCATGGAAGTGGAAGCGAAGAAAAAAGAGCGAAAAAATAGAAAAAACGGCTGTCGGTAAGTTCAGATGATTAATTTTTTTTATTTTTTTTTTCTCATTGGATTCTGCAATGGTTGAAAGATTTCAAGTACATGTAAAAGTTCATCATGGGATATCTTCCAGTTTTAGAACATGTGATTGGTCAATTCAAATTTTCAAATGAAAATCTGGTGTTTTCATTGGTTAATGGCGAGAATTGCAAAAACATTCAGCCAATCACAGAGTTACTGTGAAGGTGAATCCAATCAGGGGAAGTGAAGTATGTAGTGTTCAAAATCTCGGATATTTTTGGCAATTTGAGTTGATGTACACGATACTTCAGTTTATAACATGTCTCTATGCTGTAGATTCAGCGCATGTTAGTCAGTGCTGCTGAAAAACATAGAAATAACAAATAGTCTACTCAAACTTTTCCTTAACTGCAAAATATATGGGTAGGTAGGGCTACGCGAAAAACAAATATTATTGTGGATGGCCTCGGCGCAGTTTTAGTATGTGTTGGGTGTGTGATAAAAAACGAATGGCTGCGGTATGTGACAAAAAAATGAATGGCTGCAGCAATTAACAGATTCACTTCATTCCATACCATTCATGTGTGGTTAACTAATCATGTTGTATTCTGTTTTAAATGTTACATGCAAATTATGCAAGTGTTAGCATCGTGCTGAACTTCTGTTTTATCGCATGATCATTCCTATTATTTCTGGCAAATTTGCATCTTGGCTAAAACTATGAATTTAGTACATCTGTTCTAGCATGTGTACTTTTCAGTTGAAATTTGCCGCTAATCTCCACTCCCAGATATCGCTTCAAATTCTCTAAAAAAAATTCCACAATGTTGCCTCCTGTCTTAAATTCTCGATTTGATATTTCTCAGGTTATTAACTTAAAAATGAAAAATTGTATAATTTTGCAGTTCATAGTCCATGGTGGACAACTGCTATTCTGCTTTGGATTGTAAATATGCCTCAGCCCTTGCTTCAGCCCTGAACATAAATACATATATTATTTTCAATGGTAAAAATGAAGACCATTTGGGTGAGGGGAGGCTCTGTAACAGTTTGGATGCATCTGATTTGGGCACAATGATTCATTCTTTACTGCCTAATGATGCGATGTAGCATAGAGATTTGCTCTGGTCAACCCATAATGATGCCCGCATGATGCAGTATCTTTTTTTAGGACGGTTCATTTTCACATCCATCATAAGTGAAATCTATTTAAATATATATCTACCTTGGAAAATTTGGTTACATGCATGTATCATAACTACAAGTATGTTTGTAAGAGAATGAAATTATCTTAGACTCGCTGTCACAAAGAGAGACATAGTCGAGAAGGACAGATCTATACAAGTATTTCCAGCTTTATAATTCATTACATCGATCTGGTGGAAATGCAAAATTCTTCAAGAAAATGCCATCGAAATGTTTTAATTTTGAAGTGAAACAACAATCAAAATCTTGTGTATCATCTGTCAGGGTTAAAATCTAGAAATCCAGTGATTTGGGAACCTCCGTCAATGAACTTTGGTCAAAAGTTTGTCTGAAAATCATTTTGATTGTCTCAGCAGAGACACGCGCTGTGTGCGAGTCAATAGATTTGCATCATTCAGGTCACACAGAGGATCCGACAAATATGCCTCCTGGAAAGTCCCTAAAATCTTGATTGCCAACCTGAAATGTCTTGCAAACTCCTGGAAAAACTATACCGTCGTCTTCTGGGAAAACCACCGATCTGATGCCACGGGTTATTGCGCCAAAATTTATTCTCAAACTTCGTTAATTCGCTCATCTTTGTTGTGAGTTGCAACTCCTGGAAAAGTAAAACGATTGACCTGGAAAACTCTTGGATTTTTTTCCTGTTGTGAGTGTATGAACCCTGCAATCTTCTATGGCCAGATTTTGTGACTTTCCAACCAAACTTTTCCTTGCCGTCTGATGATATCATGAACCAAGGTCAAAAGTGCAGACTTCCGATGATATACATGCACCTCGTCATTCAACAAAAATGGCGGTGTGAAACTAGGAAAGAAATATTCCAAATTTTGGTTAAAAAAAAAATCAGTTTTTACGTTGAATTTCAACATTTTTAAGCTACCTCTATTAAAGTAAACTAATTACTTTGCAGGAGAATGCAATTTATATAATTTGATTGACTTCACGATGAAATCAGAAAGAAATAACAGTGAACAGACCCTGGACCAGATATGAAATTTGGCATCATTTGGCATCATTATGGGGTAATGGTAGAAAAACTTCCCAGGTTATATAGAGTTTGTAAACTGCATTGTATTACCCTGGCAGTTTGTGGGATTTTATTGCCATTGAAGATATCTTGCATTAGTTTTATATCTACAAGGTAAATAGATGTATGATCTGAAGATGTTCTTCGACCTTGGATTTAATTGGCGTTATTGCTCGGAGAATAAAATCCAGAATTTCAAAATGGTATGATATCTCCATCACATTGGATTCCGGCTGTGACATTGATATGGCAGACATTATTATTCATGGAGAGTAAAAAAATAATTCTAATCAAAACGTTCCTTGATCGCGCTTTCCCCGCATTGACCCTATCACAATGGACTGAGTCTAGTCACACATCAAAGCGCAGCTGTCTCATATCTGACAGAAAATTATGGGAAATATTTCTGTCTTAAATGTTTTACATGTAAATATGTACCTTTAATGAACTTCAACATTTGGGCAAATTCAAGTTGGAAATACATGTATGCCAGTAATCATCAGTAAAATTATTCCCCGTATTGAAACATAGGCAGAAATGAATGATAAATCCCGTAATAATTGAAATGAAATTTCGGACCATAAGATGACGAAATTAATGAGAACGGGAAGTTGATAAAAGTGTCCAAAATCATAAAGATAATCTATTATTTCTTTGAATTTCCATGATTTTAGATTGTATTGGAATCGCTGATTTAATTTCGTCCACAAAATTGGGGTGACTGAATTTCGATAGGCTGATTGAATTATTAGATTTACCGTAATCAGCCGTTCACTAACGCGTGACCGGAATCAGTCCATTGTCATCATCTTAATGTGGGAGAGGACCATTTGTTCCATAACATGGCCAGTGCCGCTGATGAATGTTGGGAAATTAACATTCTGCATTATCCTAAAATGAATGAACCTTCAACGTCCAGATGATGTTGTTGTAAAATTGACGAGCATAACGTCTGAATTGCTAAAGCTAGGAACTGAACTGTTGCTTGGATTCACAGATTTGGAGCGGAAAATTTCCGTGCGGTCCACAAGGGAGGAGTTAATACGTAAAGGGGTACTTAAAGAAGTCGATGTGGAGAACCAATCAAACCATGTAAATACATTAGGTAAGTAATTGGGTCAGCTCACTCATCCCAACATTGGCAAAATATTTCATACCGTAATCAGTATAGACCTACATGTAAATGGCTACAGTGTTTATAACAGGGACATTGTTGTGTCAGCTCATTCTATTGGCTGAGCTACTGAAAGCTCTGGAACAATTGAAAAAACGATGGCTGCTAGTACATGTACAGTAAAGAACTTCCTGAGACACTGGTTTCTATTGGTTGCCTACATGTGCATAAGGGATGTGTTGATTGGCTGGTATCCCTAATACCCAAGTGACAGTACTATCTGATTGGTTGTCACCAAAAGTTACCTTGACGGGTTTGTACATGTACATGAATGCTCCATTGTGTTTCTAATTCTTGTCAATCTGTCCTCATCCATCTTCATTTTATCCAGCCAATTTCTACGTTCCCACTTCGAACTTCTCTTGATATATCTGGACCCCTTCAGTGTTCAAATAACTTATAAATAGACACGAGACGTCATTGACCTCGAAAACATTTGAAATTCGAAATGGGTCGCACAAGAGCGTTATTGATTGGCTGACCTAATTAGTGGGCACCATATTAGGAGGAAGGACGCTGCTAATAGAGGATGATGTCACTCTATGTGACTTCACTCGCAATCGATGTGTATGTTTTGATTGATTCTTCTGTTGTCAGCTGGTGAAATTTACACCTCGGATTTTGAACGCTGAAGGGGTCAGATAAATCAAGGCAGGTTCGAAGTGGGAACGTAGAAATTGGCTGGATAAAATGAAGATGGTCCTCATCATGCTCATGAATGGACAAGATGGATTATCCCAAAGTCTCAGGAGTTGAGTTTGCTCAAATTTTAAAAGAGAATTTACTGAGATTTATTTGAAAAATACAGTACAGGGCAGAAATGACTTAACTCTTTACCCCATACGGCCGCCTTTGAGCGCCTTGCACGCTCCCCCATAGAACCGCCTTTGAGCGCCTCGCACGCTGCCCCATAGAACCGTCTTTCAGCGTGTCATCGCTGTCCTCAGGAAGTTCCCATGTGGTGGATTACTTTTGCAATTTTTGCGTTTATTTTGAGTAAAACCTAATTAAAACTATACATTTTCAGAAAGCCAAAATTTAAATGAATCTGACTATATGGACTGTTGGTATGTTTTGTAGTAAGGGTAAAATGAAATCGGGAGAGGAACAGAAATAATCGATGAAAAATGCGCGATTTGACAACAAATTTGTTTCGTGTGCTCCAAGACAAACGTTCGAAAAATCGTAAAACCTGCTTCCAAATTCCTGAATATTTCACGTAACGCGAGCATAAACTACCAAAGTATCTAACCTTGATGACTATCTCGTCAAATCTGCCCATCTGAGTTTATTTTATGTATTTTCCCGGGACCTGCTGCCTTCGCGGTAAATGTTTTCAGCCACCATTCTTTCCCAGTCGGCCTTCTGTTTGACAGTGACCATAGCGACCGAGTCACCACGTGACCTCTTCCTCCAACGTGATTGGCCACGTTCAACCTTGGCCAATCAGTGAGGCTATGTTAATTTCACCTTATGAATATTTATTACCGTCTGTATTCTCCTTTATTTAACTATATCGTATTGAAACAGTTCTATTTCGTTCTACACCTGCCATCTTGTGATGTCGCTGCCAAATCCCGATCCTACGGAGAATTAGCTTTACGATAGTATACGGAAATATACGAATGGTTGCCGGAAAGCGGGAAGAGAACCTTGCAAAACGTGGCTAAAATGCGACAATTTCTTCGCTTTTTTCGTGATTTCCAACAGAAGTAAAGCGGACACAACACATTTTCTCACAAGTTTACTTATTTTTAGAATAAATGTTGCTGATATTGGTATAAAACGTGAACAAATTACGTAGAATGGGTCTGTGGGAGACCATTGGTAAATATTTCTCCACATGACATGGGACATAAAACGGGATATTTTACATCACTGGAGAAGTATGAAAATTGAAAAGAGTCCATGGGTTGAAGACCTACGCCATTACAAATCTATTATGGGCCAGAGAGAGAAAATTTCCCACAATTCTATGAGGTAAAGAGTTAACCTTGAATGCGAATATTGAAAAACGTAAACGTGAGCTAATTATTGTAGTTATTACGTTGTGCGCGTTTTGATCGCAGCTGGATAAAAAAACTCACGCGACCACTGTTATGAGATGTGCAGGGTGTGACATTTACCAAACACATCCGAGCACGTCTCCTGCCCCTTGGTTATATTAAAAAATGCATGAGAGTTTTTCCTGACAGCATTGTCCTCAATGCGACTTCATTGATGCGTCATCTTTTAGCGCATCATTATTTTGTCCAAGATTTGCATGCAAGGGAAACACATTCAAGGTTAAGTCTGTACTGTAGATTTACGCTCCGTATACATGAAGTTATAAACAAGATATGTAGCATGTTCAAATTCGCAAACGTTTTCGTTAGTCATGTCTGTACTTCAGCATTGCATGACCCTCTTATTTTCTAGCATGTATTTTTCTGAACTCCACCTCAGTGTACATGTCTGTTTTAAAGGTGAAATGCAAAGGTTTTCATATTTTCCTTTTTACATGTACATGTATATTCTTCATGGGCCATTTAATAATGGAAATGTCAGTCCAACTACTTCATTTGGTTTTATTTGAAGTATTTTGTCTCCTGGTAGCTTTTGAAAAGTGCTCCGAAGTTGGTATCTCAAGCCCGGCCGATTTCAGAAATGAAATCCGCATCGCTTATCTGCCCTTGTTTGTCGCTGGTTTGTGACGTCACATCAGATCACCTGGCCGCACGTCAATACTTGTAACGTTCAGTCTCCCTTCGGGCTGGTCTGACATGACGTCACAATCAAGCAAAGATAAGCGATGACGTTTTTCAAATCTGAATGCATCTGGGCTAGGGATACCAACTT
Organism: Hanleya hanleyi; assembly: GCA_036873755.1. Taxonomy (NCBI): domain Eukaryota; kingdom Metazoa; phylum Mollusca; class Polyplacophora; order Lepidopleurida; family Hanleyidae; genus Hanleya; species Hanleya hanleyi. Next base: position 14,353 of record JAVTVY010044104.1, on the reverse strand, counting down.
TTAAAAAGGTTCTAGCAGACCAGATAATTCAAATTAATCCAAGTGAAGTAGATATACTGGTATTTCTATCATTTAAATGTAAAACGGAGAATTTAATAACCTTTGCATTTCACCTTTAATTACGTACATGTATTTATGTAAGAGTTTGAATAACTTGGAATGCATGTTTAATTTTGTCATGTACATATACTCGTATCAGTATTGTTTTGCATTTACAGAGAACTAATAGTCCATGGTTCATACTGTCTATTGAGAGAGAGAAAATTAGATTTGATGTCACATTGAGCAATATTTCAGCTATATAGCGATGATTTCAATGCCGTCATTGTATTGTTTCATATTCATATTTTGTGATCATTTCTTTTTTCAGCTTTTGACGTTGTGGTTTCCGAATTATTTGTATCAATGAATTTTCTTGCATGAAACTTCTGCTGCTGTTGATTACACCAACAATGCCGCATTATGACACCTATTGCAACCTTCCAATAGATCATAATGAAACAGAAAACTTTCTTTTATTAATGAAACCCAATTTAGCTAATGGAGGGCTCCTCTAATTTTCTGTTTAACTTGGGAACAAAGTTTATGACCTTTGTTACAGCTGATCTTGTAAATCACAGGTACACAGCAATTAATTATAAGCATCTTGTATAAATCCAAAGTGGCAGCCATGACAGTTCGCTTAAATCACATTCTTCTCATTTTTCTTCTCATATACATGTACAGCATTCTTATCGCCTGAATTGAATTATGACATCAACTATGTTCTTGTTTTGTCCTCTCTGATGTCTTATCAACCCCTGCATGGTATATATGTGAGCTGACCATTCTTGTTTTCTCGCTGAATTGATACAGTTATGAAAACACATACACATTAACAGGCTTACACCCCATATACACACCTCATGAGTTTTGTAGTTGTATTTGATACCCATACTCTCTGTGTGTAAAGCCTTACAAATAGGCTATTCCCCTGACTGTACAAACATCTCACAGGTTGCCTTTGGTTTCCTTGTTTACCCAGCATACATAGCATGCATGCACTGGTCTGCACTCATTGACATGTGGCACCTGTGGCCAAGTGCTTGTTAAGGTCATTGCTAATAACCTCAAATAGAGGCCTGCAAGTGCCTCCTATATTTTTTAGTCATTCCTATATATTTTACTCAAAACCTCCTATTTGTCCCCCGCCGCAACGCGGCCGGGGACTTTAAAATGGTTCTTGCTTCTTTGTGTCCGTGGATGTCCGTCCATGTCTGTTCGAAGCGATAACTTCCTAACGCTTTGTTGGATTCTTCCGAAATTCGGAATATGCATTCCTTGCGGCAAGACGCCAGTCCGTATTGCATTTCAGCAACACCTGCCTGAAGGTGGCGCTACTAGTTCTTGCTTCTTTGCGTCCGTGGATGTCCGTGTGTCCGTCCATGTCTGTTCGAAGCGATAACTTCCTAACGCTTTGTTGGATTCTTCCGAAATTCGGAATATGCATTCCTTGCGGCAAGACGCCAGTCCGTATTGCATTTCGGCAACATCTGCCTGAAGGTGGCGCCACTAGTTCTTGCTTCTTTGCGTCCGTGGATGTCCGTGTGTCCGTCCATGTCTGTTCGAAGCGACAACTTCCTAACGCTTTGTTGGATTCTTCCGAAATTCGGAATATGCATTCCTTGCGGCAAGACGCCAGTCCGTATTGCATTTCAGCAACATCTGCCTGAAGGTGGCGCCACTAGTTCTTGCTTCTTTGTGTCCGTGGATGTCCGTGTGTCCGTCCATATCTGTTCGAAGCGATAACTTCCTAACGCTTTGTTGGATTCTTCCGAAATTCGGAATATGCATTCCTTGCGGCACGACGCCAGTCCGTATTGCATTTCAGCAACATCTGCCTGAAGGTGGCGCCACTAGTTCTTGCTTCTTTGCGTCCGTGGATGTCCGTGTGTCCGTCCATGTCTGTTCGAAGCGATAACTTCCTAACGCTTTGTTGGATTCTTCTGAAATTCGGAATATGCATTCCTTGCGGCAAGATGCCAGTCCGTATTGCATTTCAGCAACATCTGCCTGAAGGTGGCGCCACTAGTTCTTGCTTCTTTGCGTCCGTGGATGTCCGTGTGTCCGTCCATGTGTCCGTCCATGTCTGTTCGAAGCGATAACTTCCTAACGCTTTGTTGGATTCTTCCGAAATTCGGAATATGCATTCCTTGCGGCAAGACGCCAGTCCGTATTGCATTTCAGCAACATCTGCCTGAAGGTGGCGCCACTAGTTCTGGCTACTTTGCGTCCGTGGATGTCCGTGTGTCCGTCCATGTCTGTTCGAAGCGATAACTTCCTAACGCTTTGTTGGATTCTTCCGAAATTCGGAATATGCATTCCTTGCGGCAAGACGCCAGTCCGTATTGCATTTAAGCAACATCTGCCTGAAGGTGGCGCCACTAGTTCTTGCTTCTTTGCGTCCGTGGATGTCCGTGTGTCCGTCCATGTCTGTTCGAAGCGATAACTTCCTAACGCTTTGTTGGATTCTTCCGAAATTCGGAATATGCATTCCTTGCGGCAAGACGCCAGTCCGTATTGCATTTCAGCAACATCTGCCTGAAGGTGTCGCCGCTAGTTCTTGCTTCTTTGCGTATGTGGATGTCCGTTTACGTCCGTGCATGTCTGTTCGAATTAAGCGATAACTTTCTAACGCTTAGTTGAATTTTTCCGAAATTCGGAATATGCATTCCTTGCGGCAAGACGCCAGTCCGTATTGCATTTCAGCAACATCTGCCTGAAGGTGGCGCCGCTAGTTCTTGCTTCTTTGCGTATGTGGATGTCCGTGTACGTCCGTGCATGTCTGTTCGAAGCGATAACTTTCTAACGCTTAGTTGGATTCTTCCGAAATTCGGCATACGCATTTCTTGCGACAAGACACCAGTCCGTATTGCATTTCAGCAACATCTGCTTGAAGGTGGCGCCACTAGTTCTTGCTTCTTCGTATCCGTGAATGTCCGTGTACGTCTGTTCGAAGTGATAACTTCCTAATGCTTTGATGGATTCTTCCGAAATTCGGAATATGCATACCTTGCGACAAGATGCCAGTCTGTATTACATCTCAGCAACATCTGCCTGAAGGTGGCGCTACTGGTTCTTACTACTTTGTGTCCGTGGATGTTCGTGTACGTCCGTGCATGTCTGTTCGAAGCGATAACTTTCTAACGCTTTGTTGGATTCTTCCGAAATTCAGCATTCGCATTCCTTGCGACAAGAGGCCAGTCCGTATTGCATTTCAGTAACATCTGCCTGAAGGTGGCGCCACTAGTTCTTGCTTCTTTGCATCCGTGGATGTCCGTGTACGTCCGTGCATGCCTGTTCGAAGCGATAACTTCCTAAAGTTTTGTTGGATTCTTCCAAAATTAGAATACGCATTCCTTGTGACAAGACGCCAGTCCGTATTACATTTCAGCAACATCTGCCTGAAGGTAGCGCCACTGGTTCTTGCTTCTTTGAGTCTGTGGATGTTCGGGTACGTCCGTGCATCTCTGTTTAAAGCGATAACTTCCTAACGCTCTGTTGGATTCTTCCGAAATTCAGCATTCGCATTCCTTGCGACAAGCGGTCAGTCCGTATTGCATTTCACCAACATCGGCCTGAAGGTGGCGTCACTGGGTCAAAATAGATTTTTTTCCGTGTACATCTGTTCGAAGCGATAACTTCCTAATGCTGTGTTGGGTTATTCCGAAATTCGGAATACGCATTCCTTGCAACAGGACGCCAGTCCGTATTGCATTTCAGCAACATCTGCCTGAAGGTGTCACCACTGAGTTTCTCTTCTTCTTGTCCGTTCCAGTCAAAATGGGCCTTCAATTTTGCTATATGAAATCATTCTATTCCACATCATATGATTTACCCTAAAGCTTTTGCATGAACCATATTTTATTTCAGAAGTATAATGTGAAATAACTGAATCCCTGATTTTTGAATTTCGTGTCATCTTAAACTAAGGACAACATTTCCTTCAATTTTGCTAACAAATAATTGTATTGCACATCATAGGATTTACCCTGAAGCTTCTGCACGAATCATTTGTCTACACACGTATATTACTATATTAATTACAACTGTGTTCCTGATGTTTGGGTGCACACTGTGCATATGATCAATTTCCTGAATTGAACTGAATTCAACCTTGCTGGTCTACAGACTGACAGATGATGGCATGCAGTTGTCAGTGCAGTTGTTAATGTACAGGGAGCTTTCTATGAATGAGTTGCAACCCCAAAAGGCTTAAAATTTATCAGGCACAGACCCATGTTTTTACCCCTCTGCCATTTTTGGCCATGGGGTATTGTCATCATCTTGTACGTCCGTCTGTCCGTACGTCCGTTCGTGAGCGAGATAGCCGGAAAATTGTTTCGCTGATGAGTTCCAAATTTGGTATGCTTATTTGCCTAGTCAAGGACCAGAAGCCTATAGAATTGGGACCTGATTGGTACCTTAGCAGCCATCTTTAATTTCATGCAAAATGGATAATGATCCATATCTCGGAAACCATTCAACTGTTCAATACGAAATTTGATATACATCATCGATACATCAAGCAACTTTCAACGAATTACCAAACAAGCTTTTCTGATTAGCTGGGAACCCTGGATGCCATCTTTAATTCATGCGAAATCGATAATGATAGCATACATATCTCGGTTACCATTCATTTGTTTTATATGAAGGTAGGTATGTATCATCAATACATCCAGATACTTTGAATCGGGACCTGATTGACTGAAAACCTTTGGTGGCCATCTTTAATTTAGGCAAAATCATTAATGATCTATCTCTGATTCCGTTGGAGTGTTCAGTGGAAAATTTGGTATACATCATTGATGCATCAAGAGACTTACGATGAATGACAGATCTGGTTTCTCTGATTGGGCGGAAATCTTGGCGGCCATCTTTAATTTATTCAGAATCTTTAATGATGTTTATCTCTTGATACCATTCAAATGTTCTATACGAAACTTGATTTACAGCATCGATGTATGAAGAGACTTGCATTAATGAATAACCACATTAGTTCCTCTGAGTGACGGAAGGATGGGCAACCATCTTTAATTTATGTAAAATCATTAATGATCTCTATCTCTGACACTGTTCAAATGCTCAATGTAAAATTTGGTATACATTATCGATGCATCATCTCGGTTACTTCTACACGATGTGCCTAGGATACAGTACTATACTATACACAATTTTTTGTAATTCAGCATCGCAGAAAACCACCATCGATTGCGTTTTCAATGGTAAAAGGGTTAGGAAAGAACTAAAAATATACTTCAATGCAGAATGATTTTGATTGACGCCAGAAATCGCTCAGAACGCTTCTTCGGCGATCTAGACCCCAGGAGCATCTGGGGCCTGGGCGGCCCCTGGATCCTCACCTAAAGTGCAATGATAGTGGCCGTACCACTTTGAATTTGCTTCCGACGCCCTGTATTAACAGACAGTGTCAACGTACTGTTCCAGCTGTCTCCCGTTCAGTGATTGGTCATTCGACCCCGCCATTTTAAACTAATACGAGCATTTTCATTGGATCACTATTAGATAAGACCCACCCCAATCTTCATACACAACCATGTGACTGTCTCAGTTGACTGATGACATAGCGCGGCCTCGTTTTTGAATCTGCCGTCTAACTGGGAAAATGTTGTTGTTGCTGCATCAGCCGATCATAGCCCCCTGTAAAAGATACTATAGGCTAATACATGTAGGCTACCATGCCATCAGATGATGCTTGGGATTGCATTTCGCTCACTTGCACCTACAGGTGGCGACAACTGGTGGCAATTTAAAATTTGGTTTCCGGGCAACAGGTTGATGCCTTCAGCTTCTCGTCAAATTTGGTTTGTAGATAATGCCTTGAGATGTCACTTGGGGATGCTTCTCGGTGCTTCACTGCATGGAAACTATATCACAGAAGCAATCAACTTTCAGTCAATCGTTCTGAGTTGATCTTAAAACTTGGGAAGGCAGAAAGACCCTTCCACAGCCAACGCCTATGAAGCAGCAGTTGCCTCCCTCATGTATATCCCCTAAGACCAACAATGCTAAAAAATATTGCTGCCATTTCGGCGGGGGACCTAGCATCCTCTGGCTGCTTGTTTTCCTATATTTTTACTTTTTCTCATGAAAACTTTTCGCCAATGATCTGAAATGAGTCAAATCGGCATGAGGAAATACATTTCAGAAAAAAATGTGAAAGCATTTAAATCTCTCTTTGTTGAACCAAGCAGCAGAAACAAATCTTCTCAATTGCCACCACTATGACAGCATTGAGTGGAAATAATTTTACTATAATTTTTTATAATTTTACAGCAATGAAGAGAGTGAAATAATAATAATAATTTGGCATCCTAGTAATTCAGGCCACTCCAGTCACAGTGACCTGATCAAATTATTGGAATGGGCCCTCGGTGGCCGAGAGGTATAGGGCGCTTCGCTGGTGACCGCTAGCCGCACACTGCTGAACCAGTACGGGTTCGAACCCCGCTGGTCCATGTGTGAAAGTTTGTCAGTTACTTGATGATGGGTGGTGGGTCTCTCCGGGTACTCCAGCTTCCTCCACCAGCCAAACTGACCGTCACCGTATGAGTGCCCCCCTCCTCGAATTATTGGAGTTGTAACCCCAGGCTATGATCACATGGGTACACTTAATGAAGAAAATTGAAGCCCTATATAACATGCATCATTTTGGTGTAATCATTACCAATTTATTCCGAGGCTACGAAGTAGCTCTCATTTGCAAATTGTCCGGTAATGAGTGAGTGAGTCAGTCCATCCGAATCCTTTCGTCAGCAAAATAAGGAGAACTGTTGACATTAGAACCTTGATTTTTGGCATGAAGGTGCATTAGGGGACTGTTACCAGCAAGTTCTGAGCTGGCCTACTTTTGATGAAAATTTGACCTACTTAGGTGACCTATAACATTACGCATGGACCCCAACGCGCACTGAACTTTTGGACCCCCAGTTGAAATCCTGCCTATATTAAGATGAGCATGGCCCAAGTCAGAATCACCAGTGATTTTCATCAAAAATTCGGATTCACTCACTCACTCACTCAATACCGGACAATTTGCAAAGGGTAGCCTAGCCTGCAGGAAAACATCATCTAGATTTTGGAGAGAAAAATTTCAGAAAAATGCATGTTTAAATTTCGAGAAAACTGGAAGGGCAGGCGTCCGTGGCTTAATTTTGACATTGAAAAAGGCTGAATGTGGTGCTCGTACTGCAGACAGTTTAAATCAGATGGCGAGAGCAACAAGTTTGTTGTTGGTTGTGAGTCGCTCAGACTAGAAAGCATGTGATCCCATGAACTAAATGTAGACCATAAATACTGTTACACAGCATTTTTACTCCTCAGCCCTACAGGCTCAGGAGTATTGTTGTGGCCCCAGCAGTGTGTCTGTCCGTCTGTCCGAGCCGTATCGCGAAAACTATTGCAAGGAAGTTCTTGAAACTTACAGGTTATGATCCTTTTATTTTTTATTTGTGCCTTTGAAACTTTCAGGTCTAACCGGTCATTAATTATTTTTTTACATTTTTTTTTATTTTTCTACCATTTTCCAGTCTTCTAAAAAGGGATCTCCAAGTATGCATACATTAGGCCTACTTTCATACTGATTTACATACTCTTCCTGGCATGTAGCCTATCAAGAGCTCCATAGTAAAATTGTATGTCTGCCATTGGTTCAGTGTAGTGAATGACTGGTCATTGGTTTGGTCTAGAAGTCTATATTCCTCTGCATATTCAGTAGTACGGTATTGCCAGACTAATTGTCGTATCACTACGCTGTTGAGAAAAAAATAGTCTGACATTAAAACTGTGAAAATCGACTTGTTATTTCGTCTAAAAGTTCTCAGAATGGATTTGAACGATAATAAACGCCTGTTTGATCGGAAAATGGCAACTTGTACTTTGTCTTGTAACAGAATTGTAGGAACCTGTGAGATTCTGTCAAAAACGAAAGTAGTCAAAAACGGAAGTAGTGCCCATGTGTTTGTGCTTCCTGCCAACACATCCAGTGATGGAGTTTTCAGTTTTAAAATGAACTGTGGTCGTCGGCCAGTACAAGCGGTGTCTCGCATAACAAGTCCTCTAAAATATACTTCATGGAAGATAGCGAAAGGTATGGCCAACCCAATAAATCTAACACAAACATGATCGTTGAACTGTTGTTGTTGTTGTTGTTGTTGTTGCACTGACGTGAATGCATTACCAACGGAGATTCGTCAGGGGATGATGGGATGTGATTTTCCGCTATCGGAGCCAGTTTTTCTTAGAGAAGTGAATTCTCCACAGTATCTGTATGTAATCTGTGCATTTTTATTCTGAAATTTGAAGGAAATCTGTTCAGGATCAAAGAAAATCTCCAATACCTCGTGTGGGGTTTTTTTTTTTTTTTTTTTCCAAAGCACAATGACGTTGGGCTTGCAATCTTGTAACATTGTGACTAGGCACTGAAAATAACATGTGTGATATTGGAGGTTTGTTTTGATGCGGAATAGATTTCCTTCGAATTTCAGAATAAAAATGCACAAATTACATAGAGATACTGTGGGGAATTTCACTTCTCTGAGATGAACTGGCTCCGATATTTAGCCGAAAATACCATCCCATCGTGATACAGCTCAGTAACTCTAGCCGGTTGTAGTTATTTCTTCCATCCCATGGGCCATGTGTAACATTTAAAAAAATTATATTTCTTTTCTTAAAAATATATAAAACAGGGGTTGAATTGTGAATAATATTTTGTGGATATTTTTCAAAAATAATTGTTTCACATTAACATCAACTGCTTGACAGGATATGGGGCAACAGATAAACAGAGGACAAATGGACAAAAGACCCGTCCGACACTTAGTTTCAGGCCAGGGCAATAAGATCACAACTGTACATGTTTCCCCCCCCCCCCCACGTAGATATGTGGATATCTGGTCACTTTTTACCCCTCGGCCATTTTGGCCTCGGGGTATTGTCATTGCCATGTACGTCCGTCCGTCAGTCCGTTAACACATTTTAGGCAAAACCGCTTGAGATACAACCACCAAATTTTCAACACTTATTTATCTAGTGCTAAGTCAGATTCCTATTGAAAGTGGCTTCTCTCAGCCCATATTTTACAGAGTTCTGCCCCTTTACAGATATATTTGTCCCCCGCTACTTAGTAGCAACACCGGTGTCCGTAATTCCGTTATTCCGTGATTCCGTAAGATTTTTCTTGTCCGGACAATAACTCGTGAACGACAAACTAATCTTAGCAATGTACATAATCCAATATGGCCGCCGTCAGCCATATTGGATTATAAGCAGTTGGATCTTAGATTTGCTTGTCCGGACAATAAATCGTGAACGATTTAACCGATCAACTTCAAACTTGGGGTGTGCCTTGACATTGGCGAGAGGACGGTTGGGATTGTTTTCCAGAAATGTGCATAATCTAATATGGCCGCCGTCAGCCATATTGGATTATAAGCAGTTGGATCTTGTCCGGACAATAACTGGAGTACGATTCAACTGATCTACTTCAAACTTGGGGAGTGCCTTGACATCGGTGAGAGGACGGTTGGGATTGTTTTTCAGCAATGTGCATAATCCAATATGGCCGCTGTCAGCCATATTGGATTATAAGCAGTTGGATCTTAGATTTTCTTGTCCGGACAATAACTCGTGAATGATTTAACCGATCAACTTCACACTTGGGGTGTGCCTTGACATTGATGAGAGGACGGTTGGGATTTTTTTCAGCAATGTGCATAATCTAATATGGCCGCCGGCAGCCATATTGGATTATAAGCAGTTGGATCTTGTCCGGACAATAACTGGAGTACGATTCAACTGATCTACTTCAAACTTGGGGAGTGCCTTGACATCGGTGAGATGACGGTTGGGATTGTTTTCCAGCAATGTGCATAATCCAATATGGCCACCGTCAGCCATATTGGATTATAAGCAGTTGGATCTTAGATTTCTTGTCCGGACAATAACTCGTGAACGATTTAACCGATCAACTTCAAACTTGGGGTGTGCCTTGACATTGGTGAGAGGACGGTTGGGATTGTTTTTCAGCAATGTGCATAATCTAATATGGCCGCCATCAGCCATATTGGATTATAAGCAGTTGGATCTTGTCTGGACAATAACTAGAGAACGATTCAACCGATCTGCTTCATATGTGGTGAGTGCCTTGACATTGTTGAGAGGAGGATTAGGATTGTTTTTCAAGGACGTGCTTAATCCAATATGGCCACCATCAGCCATACTGGATTTCATTGGATTTTAAACAGTTTGACAATAACTGGAGTACGATTCAACTGATCTACTTCAAACTTGGGGAGTGCCTTGACATCGGTGAAAGGACGGTTGAAATTTTTTTTCAGCGATGTGCATAATCCAATATGGCCGCCGTCAGCCATATTGGATTTTAAGCAGTTGGATCTTAGATTTTCTTGTCCGGACAATAACTCGTGAACGATTTAATCGATCAACTTCAATTTTGGGGTGTGCCTTGACACTGGTGAGAGGACGGTTGGGATTGTTTTTTAGCAATGTGCCTAATCGAATATGACCGCCGTCAGCCATATTGGATTATAAGCAGTTGGATCTTGTCCGGACAATAACTCGAGAACGATTCAACCGATCTACTTCATATGTGGGGAGTGCCTTGACATTGTTGAGAGGACGATTAGGATTGTTTTTCAAGGATGTGCTTAATCCAATATGGCCACCATCAGCCATACTGGATTTCATTGGATTTTAAGCAGTTTGATCTTGTCCGGACAATAGCTGGAGTACGATTCAACTGATCTACATGTACTTCAAACTTGGGGAGTCCCTTGACCTTGGTGAGATCCCGGTTAGGATTGTGTTTCATGAACGAGCATAAACCAATTTGGCTGCCATCTACCAGCGATATTGGATTATGTTGCATTTTAAGCAGTTGCATTTTGTCTCGACAACAACTCTAGAATAATTCAACTGATCGACTTCAAACTTGGGGAGTGCATGGACATTGGTGAGAGGACAGTTGTCATGTAGTATGTTTTATGGATGTGCATAATTCAATATGGGTGCCATCCGCTGTATTAGATTATGTTAAGCTCATCAGCGATATCTCCCTGTTCAAATCATACTCTTCATCAATGATATGAGATATCATCGACCAAAAAAATCGACCATAGAGATCCATGGCCCCCGCAGCAGCAGCGCCAGTTATGGCGGATGTAATCCACCATAACTGGTGCTGTTAGCGGGGGACATGGACCTCTACGGTCGATTTTAATTTCTATTTCTGTCCTATATGCATGAATGTAACCAACTATATCTGCAGAACTGTGTTCGGTATAGCTACTATATTTTGGAAACTGATTTATATTGTTGTATTCTACAAGCCAACAAAGGATTACTCGCCTCGGTTTATGGAGTTATGCCCCTTTCGGATGTAATAATCTCCGATTTTGTTATCTGTAGTTGAATGTACAAGTTATATCTGCAGATCTGTGTTTGGTACAGCTTATTCATCTCGGTTCTTATTTAACAGTAGTGCTAAGTCCGACGCCTATCGAAAGTGGCTCCCCTCAGCCCATACTTTACAGAGTTATGCCCCTTTACTGATATATTAATTTCTATTTCTGTCCTATATGCCTGAATGTACTACCGGTATATCTTGATCATCCCACATTGAACTATCTCTTCCCCAATTCACAATACACATGGGTCACAATCACTTGGGGGAAAGCTGAGGGGTTTTGATTAGATCAATCTCATGTTATACCCCTGTACATAGTTAAGGGTATACTGGATTCCGACTGTCTGCCCGTCCGTGTGTCAGTGTATCCATCCATTCATCTGTCTGAGTTGTGGCTTGGGTTTGCTTTTCACATGCCATAACTCACTGCTATTTATCCAAACTTCTACACTCATAAAACATGTTGGTCTAGACTCTTAACTCATTCAGTACTGCAGCTTATCCTAGCTGTCAGCCCCAGATAAATTTCTTGGCCTGAACCCCACTGCTTCCAGCTCAGGGCAGTCAGTAAAGTTGAATAATTATCTCCAAAACTGAAGGCGTTCATGTGTTTTTGTCTGCATTTCAGATCCCAGACATTCTGAAACTTATTGCTTCATGTCCTTTTTAAATAATATATTTCAACAAAAACAATGTGTGTGTATTATTTTCCTCAAGAAATGCAGTTTTATTCCAAATAAAAATCAGTAAACTCACCGAAATGTTCGTAATTTGCAAAATGATACTGCCAATGGCAATCGCCGGATTTTTCGAACAACAACAACCACGTAAAATAAAAAAAAAAAACCACAAACCTACGTAATTTCCGAAGATTGTGAGCAGATATTTCTTTGATAACAATGCCCAGAAATAACCGATGAATACTCATTTATCCGTGGACATTTGTCAGAATAAACGCAGCTTGAGATGAGAGACTTCGCTAAATTGCGAAGAGTTTGAGGGTTTTTTTCCGGTCATATTTGAAGGCGTGTATCTCCGCTTTCCAGCGGTTGTTTTTCATGATCTAGGTCACGTTGGAAAGGTGATTCCCTGGGCTTTCCCAATCTCGTCATAGTTACAATGGATGGCTAATATCACGAAAGCTACGATTGGATATAAATAGGATGCATCCGACGAATCTGTCGAATGCGCCAATGAACCACGTCGACACTTCAGCGCTTCGGTTGGTTGTTTTAGGCACGTGACTAAAACGAAGGCACGCGATTGATCAATTTGACCAGTACAGTTCGTTCCAAGCATGGCGGGAGATGAAAATGGCCAATATTTACCGACACATGTGTTGGGAAAATGTGGAAATAAAGTTTACGGAGTGGATCTGATGGATTTCATCTTGATGGAACGATTAGATGGTCTCTTGGACACATTAAACTTCAGCAATAGAGAGATTTGAACGGGATTACTGAGTGAATTTACATTCTGCAGCAACATTTACGGACACGGTAAAATTGTGAAAATTTTGTAGTTCCACATTTCCCCCATTATTTGTTCGTTTCACTCTCGATCTTGTTTTATTTGCTTGTCAAAATGTAAACATTCTTTGATAATCCGAATGTTGAAGGTTTAGGCTTTTCAAAAATATATACATTTGAGCAAGTTTCACTCGAGGTGCTCGCGTAAAATGCTACATTGCAGACAGAGTGGGGTTTTATTTGACGGTGAAGCAGCGATGTCGCCTTTTGGCGTCATTGGGGTTAGGGAGGCTCTAAGAAATTACGCCAAAAGTCGTCAACGGGGTTGAGACAGGGAATTATTTTGTCGCCTTTTGGCGTCATTGGTACCGAATGAGTTAAGGGGCTGAGGAGTTGTAGCACCTCTGGTGCCTCATGTTAAACAATGTGAAGAAACGCTCGGAACAGCCTTTTGTAGGAGTAGTTATGAGAATGGAAAAGGCTAAAATATAGACAACAAATTATTTGTTTTATTTCATGATTTATTCAGGGTAAACTTGTTGTTTCTCTCTTATATCGCTTCACTCGAGCATTGGTATTATTGCACAGGTTGATATGGTAGGAGACAGGTAGAAAAAAATTTACCTGTCACCTTGGACAGGTAGAAATTTTGAAATGTGAATTTAGCATACTTCTTCCACAATTATAACCAACAAGGAAGTCTATTCCTCATTCCCTGGGTTAAAATTGTCAGTTTTTGCATTAAAGCTTCCCTTCTATTACAAACCGCCATTATTCTCCTCTGGAGATCTCATTTGCAAATGAGGCCCTACCCAGTACATGAACTGTGGTCAGGTGATGCAGCTATTTGTCACTTACTATGGGAAGAGTTCCACTGTTTTCATCGTCTCAAAACTTCAGTATTTTTGTGAAATATTGCACGGCCAGTATACTGTACATGTTGTCCACATAACATCAAGTATGGTCCAAAAAAAATTTCGGCCTGAAATTGTTGACTCAATTATACATGTAGGCTGGATAGATTTATCGGCATGATAGAAGTTGACTGAATTGATTTAAGATCCCTGCTGGCTCAGGTCAAATATTTTCAGGGCTGATGTGATGTTCAAACTGTCATTACCAGGTGACTACTTGACCTTGCTGGTACATTTACTTGTGGTGGGAAAACTTGAGACCTCTCTGTAATATTTTGAAGGATATATTATAGAAACTGGTATTTATGATTATACCACAGACAGTTTGTGAGACCTGCAAAACATTTGAAACGAATAAGCCTGACTGATATACAATATGTGTTGTATAGCTAAAAGGACATGTAATTGTCCCCTGAGACAATCGAAGGGCTAAATGGGGACTATAGTATTGGGGTCCGTCCGTCCATCTGACTTTGTTT
>JAVTVY010044103.1:0-21181 GCA_036873755.1 Hanleya hanleyi | reverse complement strand
CAATATGGCCACCATCAGCCATACTGGATTTCATTGGATTTAAGGAGTTTGATTTTGTCCGCACAATAACTGGAGTACGATTCAACTGATCTACTTCAAACTTGGGGAGTGCCTTGACATCGGTGAGAGGAGGATTAGGATTGTTTTTCAAGGACGTGCTTAATCCAATATGGCCACCATCGGCCATACTGGATTTCATTGGATTTTAAGCAGTTTGATCTTGTCCGGACAATAGCTGGAGTACGATTCAACTGATCTACTTCAAACTTGGGGAGTCCCTTGACCTTAGTGAGAGGACAGTCATGTATTATGTTTCATGGATGTGCATAATCCAATATGGGTGCCATCCGCTGTATTAGATTATGTTAAGCTCATCAGCGATATCTCCATTTTCAAATCCTACTCTTATCAATGATATGAGATATCATCGACAAAAAAAAATCGACCATAGAGGTCCATGGCCCCCGCAGCAGCAGTGCCAGTTATGGTGGATGTAATCCACCATAACTGGTGCTGCTAGCGGGGGACATGGACCTCTATGGTCGATTTTTTCCCTAGATAAAACAAAACTGACAATGATTCAGCCAGATATTAATAACAAATCCAATATTTCTAACTCGAACCAATTTGACTCTAGTCAACGTTATATTCTCTTTCAACTATTACAAAACAGTTCAATGCTGACGTAACTGAAGTGCCGGTTCACTGCTAGCCTTACACCACTGGACCGGCACAGGTTCGAGCCCAGCTGGTCCATGTGTGGAGGTTTTGATGGGCGGGGGTTCTCTCCGGGTACTCCGGCTTCCTCCACCAACCAAACTGACTGTCACCATATGAGTGAAACAAACTTGAGTGTGACGTTAAGCCAAATTCTCCCCCCCCCCCCAACTGAATGCATGAAACTTACATAATTATGATTCCATATCGGGCTGTAAATTGAACAAGGGGAAATCTTTTGATGGTCATTTCAAAATTTAATTCATTAATGCTTTTAATTCCACTGAATGTATGCCTGAAATCACTTTCGCTTGCATCTATAACTGTCTAACTTCCAAATAGCTGCTTAACATGTTAACAAGATTCAAAAGCACTATTTATTATTATTTTCTGTTTTTGAGAAAACCTGGGCGAAGGTTTATATGCAATATCACATTTTATAGGTGCCAGGATGACAAATGACATGTTTACATATATGAAAGATTTGTCTTCCCCGAAAGCAATCTTTTTATGTTACGTGTATGATATCATGGAAAAAACCCTGAAATGTTTGGGTTGATGGTATTTGTTGTGGGATTTTTATCCTTAAGTAATCATGGCCCTTGACCATTACATATAATTATGGCCCTTGGTCATCACTCGTAATTATGGCACTTGACCATCACATGTAATTATGGCACTTGACCATCACACGTAATCATGGCCCTTGACCACATAATTATGGCTCTTGGTCATCAAACGTAATTATGACCCTTGATGTCCATCAAATGTAATTATGGCCCTTGACAATCTAATTATGGCCCTTGGTCATCATTTGTAATCATGACCCATGACCACATAATTATTACCCTTGACCGTCACACATAAGTATTGCCATTGACTGTCACATGTAAATATGACCCTTGACCATCATATATAACCATAGCCCTTGACCAATCTCGCATAATTATGGCCCTTGACCACATCATTATGGCCCTTGACCACATAATTATGGCCTTTGACCACATAATTATGGTCCTTGACCATCACATATAATAATCACCCTTGACAAAAACATGTAATTATGACCATGGACCATCACATGCAATTATGGTCCTTGACCATCACATGTAAATATGACCCTTGGTGACCATCACATATAATTATGGACCTTGACCATCACATGTAATTGAGACCTCACACATGGCAGGACATATTTGTCCCTGTGGACAGTGCCTAAATGTCTCTAGTTCAGTTCTTTCTATTTCCGTGTACATTTTCTTGCCGTTACTTTTATTCTTGTTATGCGTGTGCTGTATGAAGTTCAGTTGTTTTGACGATTTCGTTAGCGTGTTTTATTTATATTTAACCTTTTCAGACGGGTCTGATGTGTTTTTTCCTGGTAAGTTTTCGTTCATTCCTGAGTTTAGGTGTTGGATCGACCTCTGTACTGGTTAATCCATGCCTATTGCATGTGTTTGGTTGGGGATATATTGCATGCCGCATTTCTTAATTTTCTGGTCTTCTTTCTCGTGGATCAGGGTCCAGCATGACAGTGGTTTCTCTCTCACCTATCTCTTTCAGTGATGTGATTATTGTAATCTACTCTTTATGGTCTACTTTATATACATGGAAATTATAAATCACAGATTAACTAACTTGGGTCACCTACTTTTTTTTTTTGCAGGTTGGGAGGATGGATATTTTACTGTCCACAAACTTTTACTAATTATAATTTTGTGATGGTATTTTGGAAAATGGAGACGTTTATTTATGATTTCCATTTCATATTGCATATTTACTATGACTGTTGACTCTCCCCTCCCCTTACGCAAAATTAAGCAAATTTTATGTAACACATTTATAATTCTATATTTTTAAAGGAATAGACAACCTTTGATAAACGTATATTGCAAATGAAAGAACAATTCCAGGAGTGTCTAAAATGATTTTTATTTAAATTATGCAATTTTTTCCAACCGAGTAAGAAGCCGTTAATGATAAATTCTGTGGCTTGTAAGGCCGCCGCCATTACGGCAAGTTTAGTGACGTCACTGGGCCACAGAACACTGCAGTGAACTGGGAGGACACGCACAGTTTGCCTTGCACTGGAATAATCGCAGCCCGATAGGCCAGCAGGTGTGGCTATACATCCTTGTATTCTGTACGCTGTGAATACCGGCTGATGTTTGTACAATTACAATGATCTTATCCTTGTTGTTGAGAAATCGGGTTTGATCTGTCGGTCAGTCTCTAGAGACTAAGTGTCAAAAAAAAAACACAGCATCGAGTTGTCTGATAAAATATGCTTTCGTTATAGGCCAATACTTTTCAGCTGATGGCTACGCCAACATGCGTCAACATAATTCGGCAGTAACTCCTTGAGATTATTTAATGTAACCGAGAATGGGAATAATTCTGATTTCTGTGTTACCAATTCAAAGAATCGAGCCTCAACAAAGACCGGCACTCAGCCAGAAAACGAAACTAAATCTGCCCCTGCTGGAGGGCCGTTTTTCCGGGAAAAGATTATCCGGAGATTTTTCTCACCGTTGAACTGTTACCGAAAGAAACTGTCCAGCATGACACGGCCGTTAAACACCCACCCAGATATTTAGCGTGCGAGAAAATTTGCCTGAGAAAGTTTATGGAATAAATCCTTGTCAGCTAATGTCAGCACTTGCACATGTGCTCGTCTGATCGTTTCCTAACAGGACATCTCACAGCAGAGCCGATTAAACGAAATCCGCGACCCGGCCAGCTTCTACGGTACATGCATCCTCGACCGATTTCTACGGTAGATCGTCTTCAATGGGCTCGAACACGCCTGACACTAAGTTGCATCCCTCGACACTGGTCCCAAGCAGCGTAGATGAAAGCATGGTTTGGCCCAGCCAGTCATTGTCATCAGTCAGGTTAAAACTCCCGGAAATGCAAGGCGTCGGACCCTTGGAAAAAGTTGAAAATCACTTACTGCCATGTTTGCTCTCTAACAGCAGAGAGGCCCTTTGACGTCATGAGCTAGTTGTCACGTGAATATCACTCGGCCGCTCATTGGTTAAACCATAAAGATGGTGGCTCCCTTCATTCAACATATCTGGTCATTTTTCCAATGTTTGAGAGTATTTTTCTTTGTTAGAAAGAATCTCAAAAATAGGAAAAAAATATTTTTGGGCACTGTTTAGATTGATCTTTCAGTCGCAGTTTACGTTTGCCAAATGTTGTCTATTCCTTTAAACAAGAGCTCACTGCTCCAGAATTATCAGTGGTTTTGGTATGCATATTTGGGACATATCTTCAGTGTGAATTTTATACTCTTTACTGATTAGTAAAACTCGTAACAGGTATTTCTTTCACTAAATATTTCAAGTACCATTGCTTTCTAGATTGATGCTGTATTCCTTGGAGCTTGGAGTTGTTGCATCTGTTACTTAATTCTTTCAATAATATGTAGTTGCCTCCGATAATATACATGTATTTGCATAAACTGAAGTAGCTAGATATAGTACTGTACTTCCCGTCCAATCTCATTTGTATGTACTGCACTGTTATTGCATTGCACACCAAAATATACTTTCAGTTTTGGGAGAATGTAGTGTTGTTGTCGTTGTTGGGAAAGCAGCAGTAAGCTCTCTCTGGGTTGTATTCTCAAGTCGAACAGGTGGGCCACGTGGGGCTCCCGGGGATTGACATGGAGTGTCATTTAGCACACCCCAGGTCATGGTAATAATTTTAGGTCCTCAGACAGCTTGTTATATGTAAGAGGTGACTAACTAGAACACCCATGGGGTTCCTGGGTGTAAAAAAGGAATAAGACCGGCCCCGCTGTGGAGTTCCGCGTGAGAAAAGTAATAGAATCCAAACATCCTGTATGACTGAAAAATTATCGAATGTGATTTTAAATCATACTCACTCACTCACTCACTCGCTCAAACAGGAGGTCAAATGAACCTGTGATGTAATTTAATTCAGACAGGTTGGCAGCAGCATAGGCAATTTATAAAGATTAATGGCTGCCTTTTCATCATCTGAACAGTTTCTGAAACATGAGGCGAAATGGAACAGAGTAGACTGTAAAGTCTACCTCATGTCAGTAAAATTCTGTAAGTTTCTAGTATAGCAGAATATGCGTGTCCCACAGATATGTAAAAATGTTAGAATAGAAATTTGGGCAAATGGCCCAAAATCATGAAGATATTGCATTATTTCTTCATTATTATTTTAACGAGTATAGAGGGATATAGTCATTTCGACAGCATGTAAAAATGGTTTATTGGATCTGGTCCACGAAACAAAGTAGAACAACAACATGGGTACAACTGAGTCTAGACGGGCGCTTTATCAGTAATACAACGACCTGTACAACAGAAACTGACATAAGTAGACTGAACAAGCATCACTATCAGATAGTTCAACCAGCATATAACAGCTGGTGAAAACTCTACGAAAGTATGTCCATTTTAATTAGTCATCTAATTTGAAGCTTTTCAAAAACCAGTACCGGTAGTCAACTCTGCAAAGATTTTTTTTTTTTGCAGCAGCAGCAGCATGTATAATAAACTGAACTCTACAAAATGACTATCATTACTCCATGATATCTCGCTTGAAATAACTTTGTAATTCTCTCCATATAAACTCCAGTACAGCTGTTTCATGTACTGGAGCTGAATTGAATAGGGAGACGTCATAATGTATTTGTCTTGAAGTATATAAAGGTCATTGATACCATATAAAGTAATAACAGGCGGTTCGTGGGTGTGTCGCTTATATCCTTATATGTCGCTCATAACTGCTCATATGCAACTCTATGACCGTGCACATCAGTATTGGGCTTTGTCCCAGTGAACACGAATACATTATGTCTCCCTATGTTATTGAGCACTGGTACACAAAACAACAGCACTGGAGTTTTATGTGGAGAGAATTTACAAAGTTATTTCAAGTGTTATATATTATCAATATCATGGAATAATGGTGGTTATCTTGTAGACTTCAGTTTGTTATACACACTGCAAAAAAGAAAACCGACACAGAGTTAACTATTGATTTTTGACAAGCTCAAAAGTAGAAGACTAATTAAAATGGACAGACTTCAGTTCAAAACTTCACGGTTTTGTTATTATGTTATTCGAAGGAGGGGGCTTGTTGAATCTTAATCAATTAAGAATGAAACTAATCGTCATTGTGGATGTATAGGTCAATTGTACAGTGCATTCTGGGGCTCCGTACTCACCAGGTTTTCTGGTAAGTGAAACACTAAATGTTTAATTTAATACGAGACTGGCATTTTTTGTTTTTACAGAGGACAAAATGGAAGTAGATGTGGAGAACACTGCAGGGCATCAAGTTCACCAAACGCTGGAATTTTTCGAAATGTGCGCCAACCTAATTACAGCCTTGGCTCGTTAAAAATTATAAATGCTTTCTGACAGATATCATTGTTAAGTCTTCAACCTTGTGGTTGAGATGAGAAAACCTTGTCAAATTTCTTTCTCAGTTGAGATACTGTTAAACATAGCAACTGATGAACAGATCGATTAAAAACACTAATTTATCATGAAGGCCCCTTATTTTCTTGCCACCCCAATAATTAAAAAAAAAGCTACAATGTCTAAAATACATTTTTATTATCTATGGGTGCCGACAAGCATGTGAATTGAATCTGGATCCACAACACCACGACATCCGGTGACCTTAATTTGTATATTCTGAAGATTATAATAACAATATGTCATTCAGGTTGTTTCCATCACATAGCATGTATCTTATTACCAAACTGAAAATAAATTAAAATCCACCAGACTGATTTTCTTGTCAAGCAGATGGTGATATAAAAAAAAAAATTAGAATAAAACAAATCATTATAGCCTAAAAGATGCATGTGATTTTTAATTTATGTGGTAATTTCAGTATATCAACTAAGATGTCCATGAATAAAGATAATCAGATTTCATTGCATCTGAGGCATTATATTATTCAAATTGGTAAACCGGTTTCCATGACAACTGATGTTGATCATTTGGTTAACACTGTATCTGAAGCATTTTGCAATTGTACATATTTTGGTGGTCTGGTTTTTCCTGCAATTCAACCATAACCAAGATGTTTATATACCACAGGGGTGTGACTATAATGTGGTTTTAATAACGAATGGTACATGAACTAAACGATCAATAAAAAGAAGTGTTCTGAGAATGGGTGATGAATGCAGCAGCTGATATGCATGTAGAAAAAAGATGTCGGTCAAATCTAAGTCCATATCACTTGCATTTAGTTACCAATCAGCTACTCTTAGGAATGTCCTACATGTAGTTACCAACCAGCTACTCTTAGGACTGTCCTACATGTAGTTACCAACCAGCTACTCTTAGGAATGTCCTACATGTAGTTACCAACCAGCTACTCTTAGGAATGTCCTACATGTAGTTACCAACCAGCTACTCTTAGGAATGTCCTACATGTAGTTACCAACCAACTACTCCTAGGAATGTCCTACATGTAGTTACCAACCAGCAACTCTTAGGAAAGTCCTACATGTAACCCTCATTATTGAGTGGATTAGAATCTGAAATTCGCACTATAAGTATTTGTGCAGGTCCCTGTTATGCACCATTAGTGAGAACAATGAAGAACCTGTCTGTGCTCTGGCCCATGATTTCAGCTGTGATTCGTACAAATTCACTTTGCTCTATGTATTAACCCAGGACGATATTTTGAACTGGTGATAGCTGGCATATTTTCATGTAATATTTGCCAAATGATACATTATTCTAAGTGTAATGACACTTTTTTTTGCATACTGGGAAAATATAGTACATATGTATAAAATTATGCCAGCTATCCCAGTTCAAATTTTCATCCCGGGTCAATAGATTGTATGAACCACAGATGAATTCATGGGTCAGTACGCAGACAGGCTCTTTTTTTGTTCTCTCTTGCGGCGCCTAGCAGGGACCTGTGCGAATACTTATAGTGCAAATTTCGGATTAAAAGAAACCCCATATAGAATGGATGAAATGGATGAGTGTCTCCATCATAAGGGAAACTACCACCATACCAAGGGCAGTCTTGTGCATTCGGCATGAAACTCTCATATCTGGCTTTCATCTTGCACAGGTTGTGCCAGTCTCTGGCATTGGACTTTTTGATGAAATGCCCTGGACTGTATTTCCCTCCTTAGGACATTTTTATAAAGTCCATGGGTCTGTAAGAGTTGATCAGGGCTCAATGGTGTTTTTTTGGAGACAACAGTGCAGGCTGCGACACCTTCCAGTTTTAAAGCGTAACTGTGGTACTTTTGCAAGTTTACATCATATCCAAGATAATCTTCCAGATGATAGAATTTACACCCTGTTCCTTGTTTTACGACTTTAATTTTAACTATTTCAATGTTATTAAAGTTACTGAAGTGCACAGCGCCACAAGCATGTCGGAACTTGACATTATTTTGGATTGATGAACCACGTCACGATGCAATATTGTTAAAAAAGCTGTTTCATTCTCTGCATTGCTGCGCCGTCCCGCAGAGGAGCAGGACGCTCAAAGTATGACGTTGTTAACGTCATCTCTGATGTTAAAAGGAGCAGCAGGAACTTCTCCGAGATAGACTTTTTGCAGCGACCGGCCAATCTTACTACACTGCTCTGTACTGCTCGGCAATAACACTGATGAGCCAGCAGAATACCGTACGACGACTGCCACATTACTCTGCCGATTCCTCCACACAATGGACTCTTTAAGATCGAGGAGCTCCCAAAGTGTGAGAGCCTGTGATCCGATCCAAAACCATCACATACCTCAGTACATGGTGTGTTTACTTTATGTGTTAAGTACCAGTGAGAAGTAGTGTTATACCCTAGAGTATTGCGTGCCACTGGCACATGGATCAAGGATCAAGGAGCAGGAATGCGACATGGCTGGGTGGTGCTTAGTCGGTTTGTCGCGATATGACTGAAATAATGTTGAAAGCAATGTTAAATCCTACTCGTTCGCTCACTCACTTACTCAAAAGGAGCAATGCAGATTGGAATTTTCTCTCCCACTGTAGAAAGCTGCCTTGAATCCTCTGAGACAAAACTCTACTTCTTTTTGTTATTCACATCGTTATTTTGAATATGACATACACTTACACAAGTGCCACAGTTAGACTTTAAAGCAAATGATTGGTCAGTTCAAATTTTCAAAAAGGAATCTGTGATTTTCATTGGCCATTGGAAAAAAATTGGAAGAATTACATCCAGCCAATCACAGAGTGTCTAAAGAATCATTGCACTGATTCTTGTAACAGCTGGACTGACATTGGAGATTAGTTTGATTCGAATACAGGTCATTTCGTCCCCAAATCAACTCGTCCCCTACTAGAGTCAAATCGTCCTCAACTTTGAGTCAGTTCATCCCCAACCTTGAGTCAAATTGTCCCCGAACAAAACAAAAACAGTTTACCAACGAATCTGATCAAATATAGCTACCTTCAGGAAACGACACAGAGATGAGTTATGTTGCCCATTGAAATGTGTCCTTGGAAGCTTGCCTTTGATGATGTTGATGAGTGGGTGGATTATAAGATTAAGTTAACCTTATGTAGGATCTAAACTAAATGCAATTAGTCAATAATAGGAT
This sequence comes from Hanleya hanleyi, assembly GCA_036873755.1. Classification (NCBI taxonomy): domain Eukaryota; kingdom Metazoa; phylum Mollusca; class Polyplacophora; order Lepidopleurida; family Hanleyidae; genus Hanleya; species Hanleya hanleyi. The sequence goes on along the minus strand of JAVTVY010044103.1, from coordinate 11,866 downwards.
TTAACACATAGGCAGCGTTCAGACTTGCATCAGATTCATTGTAAAATTTTGATTTTGGGACGATTTGCCTTGAGGTTGGGGACGATTTGACTAAGTTGGAAATGCATTGACTGATTTGGGAACGAGTTGGTTGGAGACAAGTTGGTTTGAGGACGAACTGACCTGCACCCATTTGATACACTCAGTATTGGAGATTCTAATCCCTGGACGTTTTAGGAGTTCTGTTTCTAGATATCGGGTAGTTATGCAGGACTGGTCTATGTCTGTTTTTATACAGTTAATGTTTACCAAGAAATACTAATAATCAGTTGAATTTGATATTTCACATTGTTGGAGATTATATAATTTTGTCATATTTATATGTAAATATACATTTGTAAATGTGATTGATAAACAAGAAAAAACGATTTCTTCATACGGTACCGTTACTTCGAAAACGTGTTGATATTTTCATAAGTATAACTATTTCAGCAAATATCTAGATTCACATTTGCGTGAAATCAAAATCGAGAATTAATACCTCGGAAACTGGGCTCTCCAAAGTGTGGGGGTGGCTGGAGACCGGTCCAATTTTGATTTTTTTTTTTTTTTACGTAACAGTTAAAAGCCTCTGTCCATTCTTGTATATACTCTTACCATACTTAATGTGCTTTTGTTTACTCGTTTCAAAGGCCAGTGTTTTGTATTGAGCATTTGGACCATTCATGAAAGTTAGTTTCTGATATTACATTATGTCATACATATTCCCATAATAACTATAGTGCTATGTTTGTATGGAGATTAGTTTGTATTAAACCGCTGATACCACTGTTAGCAGTAGTAGTAGGTAGGTCTTCGTTCGGAATACATGTATATTAAAATCATTCATTATGTATACAGTGTATATTATACACAACAAATGTCTTGTTTTCATTAGTTTTTTACCCCTCGGGCATTTTGGCGTCGGGGTATTGTCATCGCCATGTATGTCCGTCCGCATGTCCATTACCGCATTTGAGGCAAAACCGCTTGAAACACAACCACCAAATTTTGAACACATATTTATCTAGTGCTGAGTCGGATGCCTATCGAAAATGACTCCCCTCGGCCCATGTTTTACAGAGTGATGCCCTTTTACAGATATATAATTTCTATTTCTGTCTTCTATGCTTGAATGTGACCAACTATATCTGCAGAACTGTGTTCGATATAGCTACTATATTTTGGAAACTTATTATGCCCCCCTCTAATTAGAGGGTTAGAGGGGGGCATATAGCGATCGCTTTGTCCATCCGTCTGCCCGTCCGTCTGTTCGTCCATCCATCCGAATTTCTTGTTCGCGCGATATCTCGGTTAATATTTGATGGAAAGGACTGAAACTTGTATGGAATGTGGCCAGTGCCTCGTAGTTGTGCAGCATAGAGTTTTTTCCGAGCTCCGGTATAATTTTCAAGAGTTATGCCCTTTTTTCTGAAATCTCTGTGAATTGAACTTGTCCATGCAGGCTGGATCTTGGTTAATATTGTATGGGCAAGTATGAAATTTGCATATGTGATCAGTGCCCCACAGTTGTGCAACATAAAGTTTCTCCCTGTTATATTTTCAAGAGTTATGGTCCTTTGTTCCTGAAATCTCATGAATTGGGACTTGTTCAGGCTGGATCTCAGTTAATGTATGGACAATCATGAAATTTGCACAATATGTGGTCAGTGCCCTGTAGTTGTGCAGCGTGAAGTTTCTCCGTGTTTCGCATATATTTTCAAGAGTTTTTTTTCTTCAAATCTTTGTGAAGTGGGACTTGTCCCGGCTGGATCTCGGTTAATATTGTATGAAGAAGTATGAAATTTGCATCATATGTGGTCAATGCCCCATAGTTGTGCAGCATGAAGTTTCTCTGCTTTCGGTTATACTTTCAAGAGTTATGGCCCTTTGTTTATGAAACTTAAGTGAATGGGATATATTTATTTGTCCAGGCTGGATCTCCGTCCATAACTGATTTGGACCGAGAAAATGGCATTTGCAACACAGACCACATAGGTCCTGAAGTATGAAATTGCCCCAAACAGAGTGAATTGAGTGAAAAATTCAAAGTTAACTAATCACTTCATAATTTCACCACAATATACTCCCAAGGAATGTAGGTCTCATAACCAGGTCACATTTTCGGATTTGGCGAAAGCCCGGTGACCATCTTGCATCAAAACATTGTATTATCACTTATTGGTCGATACTTATTGGTGCACGGAAAAAAGTGATTGAAACAGAATTTTTATAATTATCCAACTTAGGCCTTCACCGACACCGACCAATATACAGAACAGTGGCGGGGCAGTGTCGGATTAAAGCGGAAAGGGGGGGCATACAATTGAGCAATCTCTTATTGCTTCCTTCCTGTGTTTATATTGTATTCTAGAAGCCAACAAAAAATTACCTTATTTTACAGAGTTATGCCTCTTTTCGGTTGCAGTTATCTCTGATTTTGTGATATATGCTTGAATGAAACCAGTTATATATAATTAAATGTGTTTGGTACAGCTACTAGTTTATGAGGAAACCTTATATCCAGTTGTAGTCAAGATGCCTACAAAAAAATTAGTTTCAGATAATCTCCGATTGGTATTGTCGTCGTCAGCGTCTGTCTGTCCATCTTTCATGTGAACACGATATCTCAAGAAGAATTATAGCCAGGCATTGTGAATTCATACCACATGTGTTGAGTGAAGAGTCTGAAGCCTATTAAAAATGACTGACCTTGACCTATTTTATCAAGGTCAAATTCTAGTATTTGCTATATTTTTTTAAGGATTCAAGCTAGGGTCTCCAAATTCATATTAGATATGCAACTCGTGATTGATTAGAAGCCTATCCCAGTTGACTGACCGTGACCTATTTTTTTTATAGATCATATACTGCTTATTATGGTCTAACATGAAGAAATATATCTAAGCTTTCCAAATTAATACTATGTATACATTTGGTGAAGGTGCAGAGGTTTACTGAAGATCACTGACCTTGACCTATTTTATCAAGGTCAAATTTTAGTATTTGCTATATTTTTGAAGGATTAAAGCTGGGGTCTCCAAATTCATATTATGTGTGCAACTCGTGATTGACTAGAAGCCTATCCCAGTTGACTGACCTTGACATATTTTTTAAAGGTCATATAATGATTATTAGTTAAATGTACAAGTTATATCTGCAGATCCATGTTCGGTACAGCTGCTAAAGTTTGGAGACTTATTTATCTATTGTATTCCAGAAGCATACAAAAAAAATTATCATCTCGGCCCTTATTTTATGGAGTTTCGGGTGTAATAATCTTGGATATGCTTGAATGTAACCAGAACAGTGCTCAATACAGTTAGCAAATTTTGGAAACTTATTTATCTACTTGTATTCTACAAGCCTTCGTCTAGGCCCTTATTTTACAGAATTATGACCCTTTTATGGCCTGAAGTGGTTCAAATGTTGTCGAAAACGTTTGGTACACAAATTTATGCAGAAGTTACTGCCCTTGATGGGACTTGCCATGTTGATATAATGTTTTTGCCAATGAATCTATGGTGCTTCTTTTGCACTGTTCTCATTGCATTTTACCATTTCCGAAGTGAGAAAGTACATTGAGGTGTGGTTTGGAGTGTCAATCTGAAATATCCTGAACAAAAAAACAAATTGTCTTGTTGTTTGTCCCCCGCCACGTAAGTGGGACATGGAAATGCTACCCGTCCGTCCTTCCGTCCGTCCCAACCATGTTGTGAACGCGATATCTCGAGAACAATTCAACTCATCAACTTAAAACTTGGGGGTGACTTGACATCAGTGAGAAGATGGCTGGGATTGTTTTTCAGCAAACTGCATTATCCAGATGGCCGCCGTCGGCCATCTTAGATTCCAACCATCCCAAAAATGTTGTGAACGCGATATCTCGAGAACAGTTAACCGATTGACTTCAAATCTGGGGAGTGACTTCACATCAATAAGAAGATGACTGGAATTGTTTTTCACCAAACTGCGTTAACCAAGATGGCCGCCGTCGACTACATTGTTAACGAGATATCTCAAGAACAATTCAACCGATCGACTTCAAACTTGGTCTTAGATTCCATCCATCCCCAAAATGTTGTCAACATGATATCTCAAGAAAAATTCAACCGATCGACTTCAAATTTGGGGGGTGACTTCACATCAATAAGAAGATGACTGGAATTGATTTTCACCAAACTGCGTTAACCAAGATGGCTGCCGTCAGCCATCTTAGATTCCATCCATCTCCAAAATGTTATGAACACGATATCTCGAGAACAATTCAACCGATCGACTTCAAATCTGGGGAGTGACTTCACATCAATAAAGAAGATGACTGGAATTTGACATCAGTGAGAACATGGCTGGGATTGTTTTTCACCAAACTACGTTAACCAAGATGGCCGCCGTCAGCCATCTTAGATTCCATCCATCAATAAGAAGACTGGAATTGTTTTTCACCAAACTGCATTAGCCAAGATGGCCGCCGTTGACTATATTGTTAACGAGATATCTCAAGAACAATTCAACCGATCTACTTCAAACTTGGGATCTTAGATTCCATCCATCTCCAAAATGTTGTGAACACGATATCTCGAGAACAATTCAACCGATGGACTTCAAATTTGGGGGGTGACTTCACATCAATAAGAAGATGACTGGAATTGATTTTCACCAAACTGCGTTAACCAAGATGGCCGCTGTCGACTATATTGTTAACGTGATATCTCAAGAATTCAACCGATTAACTTCAAACTTAGTGGATGGCTGGGATCTCAGAAGAAAGTCACTCATTTTTCGGCACAACTATGCCACCGGATGATCACCCTGTCCCCTTTCTTCCATAGACAATTTGCAACATTGTCCTTCACAATTATATCTCCTTCACATCAACAACACCACACTCCTAGCAACAATTTACCATCACACAAAATATATATGGTGATTATATCCTGTGTGTGTGAGAAGCCCATTTCCAGACAAGCTTTTTGGCGGGGGACCTGCTAGCTACTCAGCTTGTTGTGTATGGTATGAGTATTTTCCAGGCCCTGGTTCTTCATCTATTTCGACTGTAAACAAATGAAGCCAGTCCAGAACCAGGATAAATTTTATCCCACAATACTGTTCATGTTGATAGTTGTGACCCAAAAATGGTTTTAGTTCTGTAGTATAGTATCTTCATATTTTTACAAAGAGTAAAGATGCTGTTTTCACCTCGAAACAAACAATTTGGCACAATTAGACTACAAGATACTGTCATTCAAAAACATTAAGACATTTTTGCATTACAAACCACACGTCATTGTGGCCAAAAACTCGCTCAACCTCGCCTGGTCCATTCTTTTGTGACTCGAGTAATGATGTTTGTAGATTACTGGCCCTCGGTGAAATAAAGTTTATTTTCTTGGGGTTATATTGGTGAAGATTGCCACAAAAACATATTGGACGACATCTCCATTCCCCCAGGTTAGGATCATCATTTCCCTTCCTCGGGTGAGGATCATATTCTCCTTTTCCCCTGGTGAGGATGATCATCTCAATGTTCCTCAGATTAGGATCATCTTCTCCATTTTACTCAGGTGAGGATCGTCTTTTCCATTTTTCCCGGCCTGGTGAGGATGATCATTCTCATTTCCGCGGGCGAGGATCATCTTCATTTCCTTGGATTAGGATCATCTTCTCCATTTTCCCCTGGTGAGGGTCATTTTTGACATTTTCCCCTGGCGAGGATGATCAACTCGATTTTCCCCAAGTTAGGATCATCTTCTCCATTTTATCTAGGTGAGGATTATTTTTTCCATTTTCCCCTGGCGAGGATGATAATCTCAATTTTCCCCAGGTTAGGATCATCTTCTCCATTCCCCCGGGCGAGGATCATCTTCCCCCCCACCCCAATGTGTCTAGTCCAAAAAAACAATCCCTAAATCTACCCGTGTATGATGTTGTAGACTAAGCTGACACTGCAGTCTACATGGTGGTGACATCAAAGAATAATCGACCGACAGAGTGTGTTGTCGGCTAAGCCAACCAAAATGCAGGTCTTCAACATCCCGTTCCATTGAATCTAATGCGATATTTGATTGGTGGACGCTTCCATTAATGGCAAGTAGATAAAATGTTAGTGATGTATCCAATGGCGGAATGTTGAAAAGATTTTAATTTCCTGAGAGGGTATTAAAAAAAGGGAAGCTCTTCTGACTAACACAGCCTGATGACATTGCATTTTACTGCGAAAATACCTCCGTTTGGACGGTCCTATCAAATTTTGTGTCTCCTTTATAGATGAACTTTTTTTTTCGACCTTCATATATTTCTATATTTTTGAGATCTGGCGTTAGCCAGAGGCTCTTTAGAATGCTGTAGGGAAATGGACAAAAGTGCAAACCGACTCACGGGATAGCTTTACGCTGCATGAAAGTAGTTCCACAGAGATGAGTTTTAGGGATCCTTAGTGGTTGAAAGGCTTTTGTATGTGTATATTTAGTCACTAATAGTCACTTGGCATATATTTGATCCCTTATCTGCATTAAATATTACTCCGTTCATTGTTTTCCCACAAAATATGAGATTAATACGCTCTAAAGTATGGCAGACTGGTATCGTCACTTTACCAAAGCTTGGACTCTGCTGAGAAAATTATACAGTTTAGCTGGTTAGGTGTATATGTGAGAGATGCTCTACCATAGCAGCCAACCTGGCCACCATTGTCTCATTATCACCTTTGCAGGCCACTGTTTGCTTTTCTCACAAGAGCAAGCTGTAACCTAGCTTATAATCTTTTCCTATCTTGTACTCGACCAGTCAACCTGTGGGATATCCAGAAAGTGTAATGCATGTCTTGTCTTATCCTAACTTGTGACATAACCATCATCAACCTTGATGTCCAGCCCTTCTCACTCATAACACTAAATCAAGCTCTATTTACCCCAAGGTATAATCTCTCTTATTCACCCCTAGGTACATGCATGTTCTGTACAAACTGACCTTAATCCCCTGTGGGTATTTAGGCCTAGACTTCATTCCACTGGCCCCTTTTTCCATCGAATTCTCAACAGGTTAGTTTGCAGTTTCAACGCAACACCAACAATACCATGTTAAAGAAGGTATCATATTGCTTTCTTTATGCTGGTTAAATTAACTTGGTGGTCATGGTGTTCATCTAGAATCCCAAACTGACGTATTGGAGGAATTATGTATCCAGACAAAGAGCAAAATTCAGCTATTTTGGTTGAGTCAAGGTTGGATGAGCACCTACTGTAGTGTCTAATTGGACGGAAATCAATTGGGTAACACATGGTTAGCGTAACGTGTGCAACTTCCCTCATTATAGGACTACCTTTCATTGTTCCCACAGATCAATTTCACATAAACTACGATAAAAGTAACTCCGAAAATGGAAGTAATTGTGATATAATATTCTATATTTCGGCTTCCATTTTCGGAGTTACTTTTATCCTAGGACTGCCTTTCTTTGGTATGTTCAATTTCATTATGTCGGTACCTTTTATGAACGGCCGTTCGCGCCATAAATCCAAACGTTTAATAAATTTAAACGTTTAACTTGCACCAACCAATCAGATGTCATGAATTGACATATGGAAGACCTATCCTGTCCAAAAGCAAACGTTTGCTGTTGTAACGTCCAATACTTTAGACGTTTCCTGTCAAAAGGCAAACGTTTCCAGTAGTAATATTCGAGACTTTTAAACGTTTCCGGTTTAAGGGAAATCGTTACCGGTTGTGATCGTCCAGTCAGATTTTTTTATTGCTGCCGCGTATGTTCAAACCTCAACATCAACACGTGTCCACTGGCAAAACGTTTCCGCTATGTAGTCTGTTTGAACCAATCAAAATAACCCTTACAAATATTCGCGCATATTGTATTCCTCATGCCCACCGTGCATCATGTCCTGCGTAAATTGTCCCGGTCTCCAAAACCTAATTTGTAAGAACGGTTTTCATTGATTAAAACCCGGAAACGTTTGCCAGTGGAGATTTGCACGTGTTGGTGTAGATGTTGGAATACACGCGGCCAAATACAAAATCTGATTGGACGATCACAGCCGGAAATGTTATCCTTTTAACCGGAAACCTTTAAAAGACCGAATTTTTATTTTGACAGGAAACGTCTGAAGTCGCGAATTTACAACTGGAAACGTTTGCTTTTTAACAGGAAAATGTCAGTTCATAACATGTGATTGGTTGGTTCAAGTTTAAACGTTTAAACTTTTTAAAGCTTTACACTTTTTAAACGTTTAAGAAGTTTAAACGTTTGAAGGATGCGTTTATGGCGCGAACGGCCCCTCATATACCTTGTCACAGGATGTAACTTGTGATTGCGTTTTAGCCACATACATTCGTGCCTGGTGCCACCTGTGCCTAACTTGAAATTAAATATATAATTGTGCGTTTATTTCATTACAAACTTATCCCCCAATAACCCAGCTACCAGATCTCATTAAAGCCCATAGGCTCTAGTTTATCATTTAGAAAGTGATCGTATAACAGTATTTTCGTTATTTTGGGATAACACTATCTTAGAATAGCACAAATTCTAGTGCTGAAAATTTGGTTGAGTCCCGTGCGGGATTCGAGCCAGCAACCCCAGAGTCCGGCACCTAATCGCCAGCACTGTATGTCGGCGATCTAAACCACTCCGCCAACGGGCCTCCCACAAAAATGGGAGGTAGCAGACCGGTTGTCTTGAAAGCCGGTCTGCTACCTCCTATTTTTGTGGGAGGCCTGTTGAAATGTGCCAATTTGATACAGTTTGACCGACCTGAGCTTCTTTGTCCATGTACCATCTATCATGACTGTTTTGATGCTGACAAAATGTGATCAAATGTGTGAGAAAAAACCTCCATTGATTTTAACGTTTTTGCCCCTTTCCGACATCTTGTGAGAATATGACCTTCGCTATTTTTATGTCGTGACCTTTCCGATCACGTGGATAAACAGACGTCGCTATTGGTTTAAAACCAGCCTGGATGACGTGAGTGAAAAGGTCAACCCATTCTGCGCATGTCCCTGTAAACTGGGGAAAGAAACAACGGTTTTGTTGACAAAATCCGTGTTTGATGGGAGATTCCATCTAATTAAAGGAGTCATTAGGTGGTTGTCATAGTGCTGGAGATGCCAAATCATATTATATATTTGATAAAATGCTTTTTGTGCCTCTGTCTCAATTCCCCACGCCGTGTGCAGTTAAAGATCCTGAGCGACTGACGTCTTATTTATTTTTTTCCTTTTCGGTCTGTATTAGTGATTCGGGCTAAGGGGTCAGCAACAACAACCCCCCCAAAAAATAGACTCCTTAGCCGATGTTTTCGGGCTAGATTATAGCCAGACTTTCCAAATTAATATAACATCTGTAACTGGTGATGGGTCAGAAGCCTAATGAAGATGACTGACCTTGACCTATTTTATCTATGTAGTTCAAATCTGAGTATTGGCGATAATTTTTGAAGGACTACATGTAGGCTCTATAAATTCATACTACTTATGCAACTAGTGCTTGACCTGAAGCGACTAAGGCACCTGTGGGGTTCCCGGGTGTGAAATGGAATAGGACCCCACCCGTGTGGTTCCCGGATGTGAAAAGGAATAGGACCCAACGTTGTGATATAACTGAAATATAGTTGAAAGCGACGTTAAATGATATTCACTCGCTCACTGAAGCCTTTCCAATTTGATTGACCTTGACCTATTTTATCAAGGTCAAATTCTGGTTATTGCAGTTTCTTGAGGGATCATGGTTCAGCTCTGCAAATTTACACTACTGCAGTGTTGATTAATTAGAACTTGAAGCCTGTTCAAGTTGACCGACGTTGACCTATTTCATCAAGGCCAAATTCTAGTTAATACAATATGTTTTAAAGGGTTACAGTTCGGCATGCAAGGGCGTAAGGCTCTCTAAGTTTGTTAAATTTGTGAATATATCGATCTGGACCTCGGTTACAGTGCATGTCATCTCTTGTGAATTCTTCACTCATGTACATGCATGCGAGAACTATTTCTTGTACAGAATAGGGACAACCCAGTGAGTGAACTCCAGCAAGAGCATTCCTGGTTGGAGTCAGGATCTGTAACTCTGTGAGGAGGATGGGTAACGGCGAAGTCCAATATATATGATGTATGATTTTCACTACCCAGCGATTCAAGTCACTGGCAGTCTGGATCACATTGGGTAGAAATTTTCATAGTTTTTCAATGGGTTTTTTAACGGGCAATTTCCACTTTAGTTCAAGTTAATCCCTGGACAATACTGTCTGGCCTCGATGGCAGCGCGGGCGATGCACCGACACCTGGCTGGGCGCTTGAGATCCGGTTCTATGATAACTTGTATATTTTCGACCTGAGGTTGCAAAGGTTATCATAAATATAAGCTTGTTGGTCCTTTCTTTGAACGGTGGGAATATTTTATCCATATTATCATATATTTACACCAGCTATCAAGAGTTGAAAAAACCCACTCCATGTTATAAACACAGGGGGAAAGATTATGAGAACAACCCGAAGCTCACGGTGGCCCACAGACTGTGCACCAGCGTCGCCGAAACCGGGGCAAGTCCGCAATGTCCCAAGGATTAATGAGGGATCTCCCAAGTGGCTAAACTGGCCGACATGAGGCCTATATGGTAATCCCTCTAATAATTCAATCACAGGAAGTGAAATTTCCCACCATAACATCTGGGGGTGATCAAATTTATTAGAACAGGAAGTTGACAATACGTTCAAAATCAGGCACATACTCCATTATTTCAGTGTGATAAAATTTATTAGAACCACTGGTTGAGGGTGAATGAATTTTGATAGATGGGTTTTAATTATTGGCGGGATTAAGAGATTACTCAGGCCTGCAAGTGGCTCACAGTGAAAATATAGGAGGAAATTTGCCGAAATATAAGAATTTTCTTAATAAAATATAGGAAAATATAGGAAATAAAGGACTGTAAGACAGGTCACTACTACATTGTATGTTCCAAACTTGGTAGTTTTCTGGTGTTTAATCAAATCATTTCCACAGAATGCAGTCATAGAAGTGGTGATTGATTGAGAAGACCTGTTCTGCTGTGTGGCTCAAGAAAGAGAGATTGATGTTTTCATCTTCGGCGAGCGAAGCGAGGCAAACAAAAATTCTGAAATGTATTTCCTCATGCCAATTTGACTGAGATTGACCTGTGGTGGTGTTGTGCACTCTCCAGGTTATGGTAAGAATAGGTCTCAGCTCCTCAGAGAGCTTGCCGTAAGAGGCAACTAACTGGGGCACCCGTTGGGATCCCGGGTGTTAAAAGGAATAGGGAATAAATACCACAGATAGGAACCAATGTGATATGACTGAAATAGTGTTGAAAGCGACGTCAAATCAAATTCGCTCACTCATTCACTCGCTTAGGAAAACTGAAAGAACTACCCAAGCAGTGCCCAACCTGATTTTCACACACAAGTAAACCTCTCCATTCACACAAGATCAGACCACCCAAAGCATTCAAATTTGAGGTGTATATTTTATCTACAAATCAGAGACGTATCCAACGACTGTGTGCGGGGTGACATATTCTCTCAATGCAATTACGTCATTCCTCCTAATATGGTACATGTGGACAGATAGATATGACAGCCAATCAATACACACTCATACAGCACATTTCGAAATTGAAATGGCTTGGAGGTCAATGGTGTTTTCTGTCTATTTATAAATTCTTTTGAACAGAGCCGGTGGGTCGATATATCAGTGCTAATTTGAAGTATTTAACGGAGAAATCGGCTTGTGTTTAAAGATGAATACGAAGCTGTGCATCTGAAAGCCCCTCGGTCTGGGCGCCAGCCATTCATAAAGTATTCAATTTGAACCAAAATGTCA
>JAVTVY010044102.1:0-20909 GCA_036873755.1 Hanleya hanleyi | reverse complement strand
AATGACTTTATTGTTTTTACCCCTCGGCAATTTTGACCTGGGGTATTGTCTGCAGAACTGTTTAATACAGCTATTACATTTTGGAAACTTATCTATATAGTTGTATTCTAGAATTCAACAGAAAATTAGTCATCTAAGCTCTTATTTTACAGAGTGCTCTATTATCTGATTTTGTGATACACACTTGAATGTAACCAGTTATACCTATATAATTAACCGTGTTTGTACAGCTAGTAAATTATGATGAAACTTTTTCATGTATTTGTATTCTAAATGCCTATAAAATATTGGTCGTCTCCGCCCATATTTTAAGGAGTTAGGCCCATTTTCGGATCTAATTATCTCTGATTTTGTGATATATAAGTTGAGTGTACAAGTCATATCTGCAGGCCCGTGTTCGGTACATCTACTAAATTTTGGAAACTTATTTATCTAGTTGTATTCTAGAAGCATACAAAAAAATTCAGTGTCTCGGCTCTTAGTTTATGGAGTTATGCCCCTTTCCGGGTATAATAATCTTGGATATGCCTAAATGTATTAACCTGTTATATCTGAAGAACTGTGTTCGGTACAGCTACCAAATTATTTATCTCCTCGTACGTGTAGAAGCCTACAGAAAAATTATGCCCCTTTTGTGATATTTGCTTGAATGTTACCGTAGCTGTTAAATCTGCAGAATAATGATATGCTGTAAAAAGTACAATCCTGAATGATTAGTAAATGTAGCCCAGGCCTGATCCAGGCTGTTTTTGGGCTCATTATGATGAGTTTGGGCGCTCCCTCCCCCAAAAAAAAATAAAACAAAAAACAAATCCCCTCTCTGAACAGGCTGAAACCAATACTAATGCAAGTACTTTTGCCAAATATGAATTAGATATCCGGCTGTATTTAGACCATTCAGTACTCCCACAGCTTCCATAGGCTTCGACAGTCCCACATCATGGCCTATTTCATTATAACTTATCACACTCTGCACCATGTATAGGTGCCCAAACTAAAAGTCTAGATCAGGCCCTGTAACCATAATATATTGCACTTTCTCAGCATATTTCTCAATTGCTCGGGGGAAGCGGAGGGGTTTTGCGAGTCTCATCCCCATGTTAATTTCCTGCTTTTGAAGGATTGTGCACACGTTGACTGACCGGACGATTTACAAAAAATCTGTTAATCCACTCTTAACTCGATGGGTATTTTTCACTGCTGCTGCAAGACAAAATCACATGGTGCTATGTTTCCACAATGCTATTCGTTTGCTTATGTTTAGGAATACATAAATATCAATATGTTGCATACCACATGCAACAGTTTCACCAGAAAAGGAAAAATGTTTGGTTCGTTTTTATATCTGCCAGTGTGAAACTGTTGTTGTTGCAAATAACCAGAAAAACTTGGAGAAAAAAATATTTTATTCATTTTTATAGCAGACAACAGCAACCTGGAACTGCAGGTCACACTTATTTGATAATATGCAAAACCAGTGAATATTTCATTAGGGAAGATGCTTAAAAACATTTGTGAACTTTGTCAATGGTACAAAAGGTCCTATTTTAGGTCAAGATTTTCTATAAAATTTGAGTTCAGTACCATGTTTATCATTTCATAATATCCAGTTTTTATAAAATATTATTACACATCATCCATGTAACCATTATTTAAGCAATACATTGCTCCTCAGAGAGCTTGTCGTACGAGACGACTAACTGGGGCATCCACGGAGAATAGGACCCTTCCTGTGTGGTTTCCGGGTGTGAAGAGGAATAGGAACCAAACATCGTGATATGACTGAAATAGGGTTGGAAGCGACGTTAAATCATATTCACTCACTCGCTCACCGCAAGATCTCTCTTGGTCTTGTTTTTAACGGTGATCCGCTAGACTCAGACAGTACCTTTTGAAAACCTGACCGGATCGTTTTCAAATGTGGTTAACTTGCCACAGGATCTCACTCGAGATTACTTTCCATGCGGAGTACTGAATGTTAAGGTTCCAAGCCAAATCCGGAGTTTCAATGTCGGTGGACTTCAAACGCTCTGTTTTTCATTAAAATCTTCTCTGAACCAACAAATTAGTTTTAATTATTAAAGTATTGTACTTTGTACATTTTTTCCTGTTATGACTGACAAAGGTAAATAAAGCATTATACATGACACAGCACTATACACATGACCCAATTTTGTGAAATAGGAAAAAACTATGTGTTTCTGCAGATTACACTCAAACATCAAAGCCATAAAATGCACGCAGATAACGGCAGCCTTCCGAAGTCCACGAGTTCTAGTTTAAAATTGGAATATTTTCTACACAGTAGCAGCGTCGGTTACTCATATAGTTGGAATCCCTACGATGTACGCTTTCATAAAATATATAGTTTATTATGGTTATCTTGTATATTTATTGACACAGACGACAAATTGTCAGGGGGTGCAAAAACTGCCTCTAAGGGGACAGCTATCCTTAACCCTATCTGGCCTGGGCTTTTTGGGACCTGTCCAGCCCTGAGGGAGCCATTTCGCCCTTCCCCCCCCCTCCTAATTATTTTTCTTACCCATTGAGCTAGGGAACTGAAACTTATCACACTATACCCCTGGGTGAAGCTCTACCAGAAAATGTAAAAAAAATCCAAGATGGCCGCTTTGATGACGTCACAGTGATGTCATTTATGAAAACGACATTTTTTTGTCGATTTTTCGGTTAGATTTTTCGAAATTTTTATTTTTGCAATTTCTCCGCAAAAACTGCATGATAAATTAGTAAATATTACTATAATGTGAAATAAAATAGTTTTTGCCCACTTTTCATTGCGAAAAAGCAGAAATTTTGAAGAAATATGACAAAAACATCACTTTTCTGGGACCCCACGTGGCCGCCATCTTGGATTTACCCATGATCCTCTGCTCGGGGGGTTATGCAATTAGGCTCAAAATGACCCCAATACGATAAACTATAAAGTCACGGAGTGTCAGCTCTCCATTTTTGTCGTTCCGGAGATAGCGCAGAAAGTTTGACCCCTGAAGGCCAGGTAGGGTTAAGTAAAATTTCACATAGAAGATAACTAACAATGCCTGACCCTATAGGTCGTTGGAAAGGATGTTTGTATTAACAGGCAGCATTCAGAGCCAAAAACAGTTCCCTCGTGTCAATCTGTCAGTCTCTAATATAACATGCACTGCACAACTGAAGTGATAATAAGGTACAGTAAGAAAGCTTATGAAATCATGAATCTTCACTCAAGGCAAAATAAAGAAAAATTAGTATGACAAAATTGACAAATGTATGGTAGCTAAGAAACCCTATGTTTCAAAATATGTATCATACATTCGGTTATGTGACGTCATTCAGGGTTCAAACTCAAATTCCATTATTTGGTGCTAGCACAAGTCATGTGAGTAGTAAACAGCAGTTGGTATAGCGTGAAGAAGTATTGTCGCTCCTGTGGTAATCAGAACCTGTACTTGTACCCCAGACTAGATATATATTTTAACAAATACATGGCTCGTTGCCATTTTATCCTTTTTGTCAAATTCTTGAATATAACTGATTGGGATATAAGATAGGACGAGATTCACTTTTAAAACTATATCAGGATCTCAGCTAATGTTTTTTCTTCGTCTATTTTCAATTAGCTCAGGTGAAAATCACGGATATTACATGTATATCTGAAAACAAGGCGAGCATACTCACACGTTTGTGCGCACACGTTTCTCGGTGTATCATTCAGAATCTGACTCAGCCAATACAGCCAAATAAAAGAGTGATAACTACCCCCCAAACGAGTTGATGACAGCAACACTCCAACAAGGTGACCAGTTAGGGTCATAACCTCATTCCTCAACTACCATTAAAGGGCGCTTGCCATCACCCAAAACGGATGATCAGGGTGACCTGGTCATCACCGTGAAAGGTTTACTACCTGAACCATCACCACTTTTCGTCACATTTGAAGGACGATGATGTCACCATCACCACAAAAAGGGTGAAAGGTGGTGGTAAATCATGGCATTTACGTCATCAATTTGGGTTCGATTATTGTTCGTCTCGCACGATCAGAATCTCTCGCGTTATCCTCATTCAGATATTGAGCACAAAAGTACCCGGATGACCTTAGAGTCTTTGGTCTAACTATTTAATTATAAGAGTCAAGCCAGGAAGCAACACGTTCCATATTTTAGGTCGAGGGTAGTTTGGTATCCAAGAATCTAGTCGTTAGCAATTTAGACGGCACCCAAAAGAACAGAAGATTTGAAATATAGGGATTCCGAAAATGATACGTCATTACACCAACACCGAAGATGAATTACGAAGCCGATGAACTTTCAGTTACGAAAGCGGTTAAGTAAAGAGGGTACGATTAGACATAATAACTAAAACGAAAAGTTGTCTTATTGCAAACATTTATTGCTTATTGAAATTTCATACAGTGTCCAGTTCACGATGTCAGCAAAGAATAAAGCAGAAGACACTCATGCCGTCATTGACCAGTTATGTTGCATGTTCTCATGAGAAAGTTCTTGGTACCAAGGTCAAGTCAACAAATAAAAAAATAGAACAGAGATGGCCGATTAATAATAAACTCACTCGGAATTACTAATACCTCAGCCCCTGATCGAATAACATATCTTTACATGGATGTTAAATTTAATACATTATAAATGTGTTTATACGACTTTCCCGTTACAGATATATTGGAGGACAAATTAAAGGTAAGAAATATAACGTATTTTGTCAACGTTTCTTCCGGATCAGGTAGCGTGCCGTGCTAGAGGAAATTTTGTCGAATATGTGACTGATGGGTATCTCCAGACCGTTTGACTGACGACGTGGCATTGCACAATTGCTCATGGAAAATATCGCCTGACCAAGTTCCGGGTGTCATGTAGCAAAATATATACTTATGAGTAATTAAATAGGTAAATTATGTTAGTAAAACAAATGCTCGGTTTTGGAGATAATGCTGACATAATCTGCCGTCCCGAAAAGGTGTTCTGTTTTTCATGTCATGGTTTACACCAAATGGTCACTGAGCTTATTCGGGGTCCAAATGGCCAGAAAGATTTTCAGCTCTCCGTCGACACACCTGACAACCCACACCTCCCTGTAAAGAAGAAATTAAAGAAGAGTATTATATACATCTATGTATACCATGCTTATGTCTTCATGTCATCCACTCGTCTATATCGACAGACCACAGAAAGGTGAATATATCATGTTCGTCTGACATTATACTTTTATAATCTATAGAGCATGCACAACATTTTAAAGCCAAACTTTAACTAACTAACGGACTAAAAGCCTGCAGCGCTATCATCTAGTCCAGCTAGGATAGTTTTCCCACATTTGCAGCTACATGTATTGATGGACACTATCCATAATGGTGGACTGAGTCGGCGAAAACTTTGTGTGGTGTTAAACTCTCAGAAAATCTAGTCTTCAAGATAGTTAATGAGTGGGAGGTCAATATGAAGTAATCTTGACGTCACTGTATTAACATCGCAGTGGAATTCCTGATTTCGCACAATAAATCTAAATATTTTTTTTTATTTATCTGTGTTTAGGAAGCTGGAAAGATTTATACCATATCTTTGGGTCAATCTCTACCAGAGAAGAGTTTTACAGTGGCTGCTCTGAGGATGTCATATTGACGTCACTTGTCAAAATCAAGACGTTTTTGGAGGAATTTTTTGACAATTGCCTTTCATTTATTTATTTCTGTTTTTTTTTAAATGAACAGCAAATTAGTAAATACATATTTCATATCAGAATAAAATAATTTTAGACACTTTCTGATTAACAAAATCGAAAATGTGACGAAACAACATTTAAGAAAGCAACTTTCAGTTAGAATCATCGTGTTTGTCATTTTGAATTTACTCTTCTTACTGTGCTTGGAGGATTATGCAGATGAGCTTGGATTGATCCCAAAATGATAAACAATGCAGGAAGGTTCGCCAGAAATACGTTCGTCAGCTATGGGCGAAATCCGCTACCGCCCCATGCCAGAACAGTTTAAGATCGACAGATTTTTCATTTTGTCCAAAGTCTAAAACGTGCTACACAGTATTATAATTAATACTCTGTATTTTGATTATCTCTGTCATGTATCCTGATGTTCTTTATGTCACCCATGTACATGTACTTCCGTTATGTACAACATAACGTCTCCCTACATGCAAAGAAGTGCACCTGACGTCAATCGAACACCATCAAAAGCTCCATTTGATCCGGGAAAGGAGTGTGACTCTCCGCGCTTGCCAGATGTTGCAGACGTTGCTGGGATTATCTTTGCAAAGCTACGTCGAGCGGACAGAAATCATCATGGACCTGAATGCGGCGTTATCTGGACTCTTCGTCTATTCAACGTGATCGATACACATACCGATCGACATGCACACATCATCGGTTCTGCCGGGTGGAAGGACAGTACGGTGATCAAGTCACGCCACAAAGTTTTAATTGCGTTCTGTATCTACCAGTCCGCCAAATTCGCACCTTGAAAATCAATATAAAGGGCGACACCGAAGGAGGAAAAGTGTTGCTGGCACTCTATTTTGGCCATGTCCTATTGCTGAACTGACAAAGATGATACAATTCCCGTTTGTGACGCGTGGACCAAAGCGTAGGGAAACAAGCCGTCCAAAGTGGTGTGCGAGGTCCAGGGGATGCGTTCAGCGGTCTCCACGTACGGAAGGTAGTCAAACGTCGAGTCAAGGAAGCGAGAGGCTTCATGGTCGCCCAAGCGGAATGAGCCATGGGAAATAAAAGACTTCATCCCAGTCAACCATCGACCAATCGACGACGCACATCGAAGACCCCGGGTAATTTTTCGGGTAGATATGGCCTTCATCCATCCGGAAACAACTCTATCAACGGCGAATTTGATTTGCGGGCGGTAGCAATGACCTAGCCCATTGACGACTCGAGCCATTGGGGAGAACGTCTCCCTTTCTCCATCATCAAGGAGACGGAGCCCATCGAGTTCCTCATCGCCAACTCGGATACGATGTACTTGGAGTTAGCTTATACCTACATTTACGTCAAACCCAAGGCCCTGAGTGAGGACGATGACAATGCATCGGTGGATCCGCTAATTGTTTGATTTAAATAGTACTTATTTACATTCACAATGAGTGGGGAGCACATTAAGGCAAGGTAATAATTGTGTCTCCCACAAACAGCCAAAATGTACAAGTATGTATTTACTTTAACAGTATAACATACATGATAATCGGCTCGGAGAGGTAAGCTTGGAAAAGAGGTGAGAGTAATGAAAATCATAGAGGAAATACTAACTAAACAAATAAATCAAAATATATATCTGTATTACGAAGAGACTCGGGGTGTCACTGGACAGTTTGTCTTCTCCATCGGGTCGCTGATGGTAAATCAGTATAATTTAAACAAGTTCGCGGATCCAAAATTTATTTTGTTCACATTTGTCTTAATCAAAGCGTTTACTTTCTGTGATATAAGTTCATAAAGAATTTCTGAATTTTAATATTTATATTTTCGTCTTTGCCGTGGTCGCCAAATAACAAACGTTTTGATGTCGGGATTTCATGCAAAATTGTAAACAGATTGTTGAGCAAATGAGTCCTTGAAATATTTGGCAATAAAGAAATGATCTACTGTTTCGTCGTGATACCCACAGTTACATTTTGTAGTATCTGAAAGAAAATTATTAAATGTCTTCTCGGATTGCTACATCCATTCCTGAGACGACATAGTTGAATACTGTCTTTCCTAGGACATACGTGACACCATAGCGGTGGAGTGGAAATTTTATGCATATTCTGTATATTCGTTTGAAAGCAGAAACTGTAGGTGAGCTAGTAGCCTGTTCAGCAAGAGCATTCCATTCACGGAGTGTGGTCGGAAAAAATGATCCTCGAAATAATTTTGTTCGACATTTATACGAGCTTTCTCGTAGTTCCAAATGGGTCGCTTATATGTATTTTGTCGGGAGATTCGCGATTTTGGTAGAACAAAAGTTGGGGCATGATCACTACAGAAAGGCACCAGAACACCACCGTCGTATACAAGTTGGAGCTTACTACATAAGATTGGGTCAAGGAGAGAATAAGAAACTGATCGAGTTGCTTCAGTTAATAATTGATTGACACCAAGAGAATGTATTATATCGCGCAGATAAAATTTTGAATCGTTGAAGAGATCATCGTTTAAATCGCCAAGGACTACAATGTTTTTCCAGGGTTAGAATCACGAACAGTTTCTATGTTGTCTGATATGATCGGCCATTTTACAACAGGGGTATCAGGGGGACGATAAAGTATGCACATTAGAGTTTTGGGATTATCGTGTATTTCGGACCAGATCGAGCTCTCGTCTTCACGAAGCGGCAAAAGTTTGTTTAAGATAAACACATACACCTCCCCACGCCTGGTGTCGATCTCTACGATAAGGTTCTTGGTAACCATGATGCATTATTTTATTAGTAGAGATATCACCGAAAAGACGACTCTCAGTGATGGCGATAATGTCGTATTTGCTCAAGTTAGCTCCCACAAGGTGTATTTTATCAACAAGGCCGCATACATTTTTGTGGACAACAGACAATTTAAAATCATTATTTGGACCAGGATTTCGTTCAATATATCCGGAAAGTATCAACATAATTGCAATTATCAAAAACTTATTTACAATTGTCTTTTGAATTTTCAAGGAAATAAGCATTATTATTCGGAGAAAGTCTCTGAGAAGATCCAGCAGTTTTGACTTGTTGAGAATTTTGATACGGAACGTGAATGACCTCGGATGACAGCGGCCAAACAGGCCAATAATCGCCGCACGATAGCTCACCGGGTCATTAACTATTGTCACGAACAAGCCATTCAAATTGGCACGCGGTGAGACCTAGGTCGCAGTCAAGCACAGGTGACATCCAGAGCTCTCGTACAAGTAGGAACATCATATTAATTATAATAAGAAAATTGAACGAAATATAAAATATGTATGATACATCAAATGCAATTATTAGCAAAGTACGCAATGTACATATAAACATCTAAGGAGACGTTATTTGAGCCTGGCCTTCAGAAGTGCATATAATCCTTAGTCGAACCAGACGGGCCTATTTAGGCAAATAAGATGAGCTATTCATGACGCGTTACATGG
The DNA here is from genome assembly GCA_036873755.1 of Hanleya hanleyi. Classification (NCBI taxonomy): domain Eukaryota; kingdom Metazoa; phylum Mollusca; class Polyplacophora; order Lepidopleurida; family Hanleyidae; genus Hanleya; species Hanleya hanleyi. Next base: position 11,780 of record JAVTVY010044102.1, on the reverse strand, counting down.
CGACCCAGACTATAATAAGAAAAGTTGTACCGTTTCAAAATGGGTATGTAATAAGGCAGGTGTGTTTGTTCAACAACATGGAATTCAAAAGAATAGGTATTTAATATGAAAAGGGAACGACACTATTTACACAGTGAAATGAATGGCAGGAAACGCCACAGAGCTTAACAAAGTATTGTGTAAATTTTCACCCGTGTGATAGAACTATCGACAATTTAATGAAATCTGAGCATCATATATCATAATTTTCAATGAAGACATATTTTGCAAAGTATGGTATTTAAAGGAATAGCAATATAAATATATACAGATGAAAATGTTCGTCCAGTTAAATCGAAATATAGAAACACGATGACATTTGTTCAGTGGAAAAGTTGAATAACTCGCTGTTTCAGCATGAGGATATGTGTGCGTCGACCAACAAGTACCAATATCTTGCCTACACCAAAACGTATCGAAACGGAGGAGAAACAAAAAACATCTCACTTGACGGAAAACCTGTTCTACCGAGATACACCTGAGCACACGAAGACGACCGACAATGCTAGATGGATAAAAGGGCGTATCTCACGGCAAGTCTACAGGTTACTCTTAATGCCAGATCGCTACAGCATGAACGGAATGCCCATTACACTCCGAGTAACTGGCGCGACACCAGCCTTTCCCTCTACTGGCCGATGGCAAAGCGCCAGATACCGAAATACCGAATATACATGTATATTCGAATATATATATGATACCGAGACCAACAGAGCAGTCTGGTCAGATTACGGCCTTGAAGAAAATATTAACAGCCTAACACTGTGAACAAGCTGTGGTGACAAAGTGCCAAAAAATCACCAATAACTTGCCCCGTTTTCCTACTGGTCTTGTTTCGACGCAATCCATGATTTCAAGAAAACGTCACCACTAGTGGTATTGTGCGTTCTGTTTTGACACTAACCCATACTGCTGATTTTCCTTAATGTCACCAGTCTTATCGTCCCCTTAAACTGATTATACTGGTGGCGTTCGTAAAAATCAGCGTTTAGGTGCCCCAAATGTGTTTCCGTTAGTGGTGACAAATAAATAAATCACCGATTATATCAGCGCGGTCGGCCTTTGATGTCAAGGGCAGAGGCAGTGGTAGAGATAAATGTTCGTGAGGCAGGACGTGTGTGTCTGTTATCGGCATTATCGGTGACGCGCAGACGATACCGTGGTTTAGCTATCCATATCTACTGTTAATCACCAAATATGGGCGGAAATCAGCACGAAGGTCCCAAACGTCCACATAAGTTGTAGATCTGATCTGTTTTGACGAGTAAAGGCGTTCTAGGATGTAATCACTTCAAGTAACTTTGAATACGAGAGGAAACTTGATGTGGTGTACAGTATGGCCTTCTTTATATTCAAGGCATTCTAAATGTTTTATAGACTTCATCTTAAAACATCTTAGGTTCATCTTATGACTTATCATAATATATGCTGATACATAGTGTTTGTTTTCAAACAGATTTGGTGTCTATAAATATCGCGCGCACACACCCAGTTATTCTGGGAGAAATGGAATATGTATATGTCATAATTAATGAGGAGTGGAAGGTATTAATATTGGGATATTACAGGAACGTTCCTTTCAACGCATACAGCGGCATTTTCAAATTAACGTTGGTATATCTTCCCAATGATATAATTCAGCGTATTGGTCTGGGGTGATGATGTGGGCTGGGGGGATGCGGGAGTGAGAAGGACCGAGCAAAGTTACGCTGCCTCTCCTCATTTTAGCCCATGGAATCAATGAGACATTGTGAATTTATTATATCCGGGTGAGGTTAGATATCTAATCTAATCTAATCTTATTATCATTATCCTATGTCGATACATATTATCCAAATTATTTTCCAGGGCAAATTTACATGTATTTTTTGTTTGAATACTACATATCTTCTATATGTGCGGTTTAGTAAATGTCTTCCTTGGTAAACATGGATTGAAAAGGCCAAATCCTGGATTCCCGAGATAAATGAAGTCAGTCCTAAATAGATGTGCCCCGATAGCAGCGGCAGGCTTGAATTTGCGGTTCTTACTTTTGCAGTGTTTCCCATGCTTACAACAAGGGATATATTTTTGATAAATGAAAACTGAACCACATTTGTAGTTTTAACCTCAAGCTGCCAGAAATATAATCGGTGTGATATAATAGTCCTTTCTGTGATAATGTGATGTATATTGCATATTCCCCAAAATTAAACCAGTTATAAATTGAACTGCAACAGGCTGTAGGCTTCGGGAAGAGATCAGATCCATATGTCGCTGATATCTGGTAAAATATATTTTTCACGGATTACCTTCAATTATAATTAAGTCCGGGATTGAGATCATTAACTTTATTGTTGGGAAAGTATTAATGTATATCCAGTTTAGATCATTTGATTGATATCGAAGAAACGTCAAAGACAAAATGTGCAGATCGTCAAAAATTAAACAATTACTGTTTTTTTCGTAACAAAATTGATGTTCGATAAATATATACATACATGTATCACCAGCTTGGTGAGCGGACATTTCCCCTTCAGACATTTCCCCCTGTGGACTTTTCCTGCTCGGACATTTCCCCTTACAGACATTTTTCTCTAAGGACATTTAAACCTTTTTTTTGTACATTCTTGTACTTTGAATTCGTACGCATGTGTACCAAGGTTGAAATATTGACAAAAACAATTGTGAGCATTTTTTCCTATTTGTTTTTAATTTTTTATTTATTTTTTTCTACAATTTGGCATGATTAAACAATAGTATAAGTTAATAACTGTCCGTGTTAATTAACTATTTAGAGTTAATGCATATTTAGGTTATACATATTATAATTTTTTGTCTATATTTTGCATGATTGAATAATAGCATACATGATATGCATGTAAGTTAACAGATATTACACAGTAATAAATCTAATATCTAATACCGCTTATGCCGGTGCTAGGGGCCGTGAGGTCATATCATCCAAGTTGCCACATGAACAGATACCATAAATGCGTACCGGAGATACAACACATATCACGAATCGTCAGATTCTTGGTATGTGCTTTAGAAGACTATACTGTGAAGTCATGTGACTCTCAGTATGTCGACACCTCTTCCCACTTCCCTTATATGTGTTGTAAATGAATCTTAAAGAAATACTAAGCAATTACTTATCTAATGTCAACCACAGGCTGAGTCAGGATAATAAAGGTTTAATCGGTGGTTTTAAAGACAAACAAAACAACGAATTTCATTGCATCAAGCACCGACTGATTCTACTCAGGCAACAGCCGGACTAACTCTCAGGATAAAAATAACAAACCAAATAATATTTTTACCTGGTTTTAGAAATTAAGTAATTATTTGAACTGGTGAATAAATTTGAAAGAAAAAACTCCGTGAACATTGTCAATCTGAATGGCGAAATGTCTGCAGTGTGAAATCACGGACTATTGCCCCCGCCGTCCCTATCCTTCGGATTCTTTTCATATCGCCCAATGAGGATTTTCAACTTGACTCGATGATATTTGGCTTTCCTAGTTATATAATATGTGATTATATTGTATGCGGAATATAAGCTGAATGCACCACTGGCATGGTAGTCCCCAAAATATTATCCAACAATGTCTAGTTTGTCTTCATTGATACCATGAGTTATTGTCTGAAATCATATCAAATCAAAAAAATCGATTTTTCTTTTAATTATAACTTTGTTACAACTTTTTACTAAGTCATAAACGTGGATAAGGATCAGGAAATCATGTCGAAGCAAGCCTATTGAAAATATATTTACAAAAGACATACTCCAAATTGTCTTTATCAATAGTTTTACTTTGTAAAACATTAGTACTAAGTCGTAATCCAAGAATAAATGGGAAGGGGGAAATATCTGCCGGGGAAAATGTCCGCGGTGGGGGGTGGGGGTATCTGAATGGCGAAATGTCTGCAGTGTGAAATCACGGACTATTGCCCCCGCCGCCCCTGTCCTTCGGATTCATATCGCCCAATGAGGATTTTCAACTTGACTCGATGTTATTTGGCTTTCCTAGTTATAGGGTATGCGGAGTATAAGCTGAATGCACCACTGGCATGGTAGTCCAGTGACAATCCAATGAAACGCAGATAATGGTCTGCAGATAGTGGAAAACAGCATAACTTTATAAGGTTAAAAACATCAGCACAAATATATGATATAGATATTATGACAAATAGGACAAATCAATTTAGAGAGTGACACGAATTAAAGATAGTATGACATAATATGGAATACAACAAAAGCGTCTAGTCCGTCATTCAATATTCAGCCGACGTCCGATAAAGAATTTCCGCGTCCATGATCCAAACATCTAATTCATGTAATAACATTATCACCAAATTAAAAGGATAAATCATAGTAAACATAGAACCAGGATAATTTCCAGTCAGGCAGAGTGGGTTCCTATTGGGACTATCAGGTCCCAAGTATATATATCCGCCATCTAACACCTGATGCAAACCGGGGTATTTTCAACCGTCCATATTAAGTACGGAGAAGTCTAGGTTCTCGTTAAGCGACGCTGAGATTGGTCAAGACTTGGATGGGTCACAAGGCGCTGTATTAGCTGGGTTGATGAGTGTCCATAGTATCGCTGCATGTATGACAATGCATAATGTATGTATGGCTATAACCGTGACGGATGAAGATTGAAGTCGGTGGTAAACTGTTCTCCAGACATTCCCGGAGATGACCGGATCTTACCTTAAGATTACTGGACATTCCCGACGATTCCCAGTGAATGAAACTGGGGATTAGTGTTGACTGGGAAGTCACATGGACGGGGATTTATCCACATATATAGTCATCCGTGACGTCATATAGACACGTGACCATAAGTGACGTCATCCCCGGAAGTGACCTTTGACATGGATGTGACGTCACAGGATGTGAAGTCACCCGTGACGTCATCCACCTCTTCATTTACAGCTTCATTTCCTCCAGTCCCTCAGAAATACGACAGAATAAGGGTTGTAAATACTATTATGTACAATAAAATATGCTTAATTTCGCATAATAAAATTTAAGGTATATATTGTTATTTCATTGGCGTGATTTTTCTGCCTTTGTGTATCATATTTGTGGTAACGATAGATGTCATCCGGAGAACACTGGTCAGTCAAGCGGATCAGGTGATGTATTATTGTAGGCTAAACCTCAACTTAAACGAGCACTATACAATAATATTTAGATGGAATCGCGCGGTTATCGGGCGGTTCAAAAAGTACTAGAAGAACCTACGGATTATTGTAGGGTGTACTGGACGATGTAAAAAGTACCGGGCGGTGTATCATAAGGTAATGGATTTACAGGTAAAACATGAATAATTTACAAAATCTTGCATCGGACTTCAACAGTCTACATTGGAGAGAATACCGAGCGGTGTACAAAGTACCAGAGGGTACAAGAAAACAAACTAGTACGGAGAAAACTTGAACATTTAATCAGAAAACGATAAAAAAAACAAAAAAAAAACAGATGAAATGCTGTAAAATAAATGCCCTACTGCGAAAGCGTACCAGACGGTAACAGAAAACGGCGTATAATATCTCTATCACGGTAAGAACGAAAAGATCACAGCCAGTTGTATAATTCTAACAGTATAGCGGGGGAGACCGACCAGGAAAGATAGGCGGGATGATTCCAAATTAGACAGATGAGAGTGTGATTAAAATCGTACACCGGGTACGTTAGGAAACGGCAAATTTTAGTCCTTATTTATATGGGACACACACAATATTGTATGGGACATCACAGGAGAGTGCAACAGACGATATAAAAAGTATTGAGCAGTGCACCGTATAAGCAAACAAACTGGTAGAAAACGTGTTGATTTAACTTCAAATTTACAGTAGGCCTACCTGGTGGTGAATGAAGTACCGGACGATATAAGCAAACAGAACGATTTGAATATCTCAGCCTAATCTATCATATTAATAATCACGCGAGTGTTTTTCTTGAGCTGCAATCAAAACTCACGCACATTTGTAACCACAAGAATTCGCTTGTCGCATTCAATGTTAATTTATTTCTGTCTTTTAGGAACCGTCTCCAAAAATCGTTCGGTTTTTCGTCGAGAAATCAGTATTTTTTTCTCGATATCGAGATTTTCAAAGGTGAGAGGGAATGGAGAATTTTTTTCAGAAAACTCGAAAGATTCGCGAAGTCGGTTTTCTTTCGTTATTTTGATCGGTTTTTATTCGAGAGAAATTTCTCGAATGAAAAACGATATCGAGAATCAGTCGAGAAACCTTCGAGAATTTTCCCAGTACACAAAAAAACGATTAAAAACCGATGGAAGTAGTGCCGCTATTGACTTCGCCTAGCCTGGTACCCTAACTTACTATCACATTGCTTACCTGTACAATTGAGCGAGGGAACCAGGCTACATCGTTCAACCGCGGGAATCTTTGCCAAGTCGTCAGTTTAGCGAGAACGTTACAGTACAGTTTATAATTATTGTGTCCCAACCAGCCAAGTTGTGTTTGTATGCTAAATCTTTGAAGTAGTTTGCAGGGAGGAGTCAGTCAGGCAATTCAGTTTACATTGATAGCGTAAACGATAACTGTGATTGAAGAAGAAAGAGAAATCGCTATTTGGGCGACGACAACAACAACAACACAAGACAGCGGAAACTGTCAGTCCAGTGCCCATGCAGCTTCCCCCTGTGTATTAGCAAGTAAGTATATGCCTACGGCAGAATGAAGAATGACGACGGATACAATTGTGTACAAGTACATTCTGACTGTATTTACGAGCTTTCAGGGAATTGCATTGTTCATCCCCAGGTAGAGTGACATTTTTTTCTTAATACCGGTATTTGAAAATATCGAGAAATATAGCCCACTAAACACTGAATTCATATTGTATATTCATGAAAAAGAAAGATTATAAAATAGCTTTTCATCGGTAACACAGAAGGTGCTTTCGTGTTATATAATAGCATATATCTTCTTTCAAGAAACAGATTTTTTTTTTGAAATCACACAATTTCTCCGAATTTTTTCATTTAGATAGATATGATTTATTTGGAGATTTATGCCCCAGGGCTAAAAGCAGTACAATACAGACATATAAGACATTATAAGACCATTTAAGTTATTGGCGTTGGACATAGACCAGTCATTCCGTCGTCAAATATCATTTAACGGTATGTGTTTATTCATCATGATGTGTATGAAGTACGCATTATTCTTTCGCGGAAGATCAGAGAAGTCCGGATAGTAATCGCTTATTGTTGGCAAAATTGAACTTCCACTGTAGACTCAACTCGCTATGTCCTTTCTAGACGACTTACTGTTGTAACTTACACACGTAAAAATGATCTCATTGCTGATCATTTCCTATAAATATAAAATATAAACTGCCAGCGATAACATGTGGTTTAAATTACCGTTTTACCGTAAATACTGCTATGGGTCGTACGGGGAAGTCAGATGTTCAACTTCAAGCTAATCCGAACTGATCTGCTTACGTTGAATAATTTGGCAAACTAACACTAACCAATACTAACTATATTCATCTCCTACTTAGTTCTTAAAAATAACAACGGACAAAATACGCTAGTTTGTTTATTATGAAGCGCCGACAATAGTTCAGTTTTATTCTGTCCTATACGTTACAGCGCAATCACGCACAGCGGCGTAAACAGGTGTTAGCCTGATAATTACGTCATTGTATTCATTCGCCTCTCGATGGTTTCGCCATATTCTCTCGACGATTTCTCGATGAAAATTTCTCGACATTCTCTCGATCGAAAAAAACCGATTGATTCTCGATGGGTCAAAAAGAACGAATAAAAACCGATATCGAGAAAATCAATCGAGAATTTTGAAAACGATTTGGGTTTTTCCATTTTATTTTCTCGACATTCTCTCGATGAATTCCCGATAGGATCGGGATTTCTTCGAGAAAACCAAAGAAAATTCGCGATTGAAGGAAAAACGATAAATGGAGACCGTTCCTTACTGACTTCGTGATCTGGTAATGGTTATTAAGTGAAATAATTTCTTGCGGATAGCAACTTCCTAACTAATTCTGCAAATAAAACGAATCATATAGCAGACTGCACCAGTCTTTCTTCTCGTTGTACAAGCATATCAGCTTAGCGGATTAGCTGTAGCCCACGGTTCATTTTATTATACTAAATGCAAATATTCGGGCCGGTATTTTGCCCAAAGTTTAAAGTATAGGTCTAGTTTCGAGACGTTCATGTAGATAGAAAGATATATGCACCCGTAATTATTATGGAATTATTTCGAGGTATATTATGTTAGTTGGCAATGGTCACCTATATTCCACTTGTTATCATATGTTGGCTTTGGGGAAGGGGGAACTGATATTTTAACGTTTATCATACTTAGACAGTTAGATACATGAACATAAAACATGCATCTTCAAGAGCGGATCTAGCGAAAATTCATAGGGGGTTCGACTATGACAGTCCAACCGACAAGGGTCCAGGGGCCGCCTAGGCCAGGGAAGCTCCGGATCCTAGATCGCCGCAGTCAAAAAGTCACATGTCATGCCTGAATCTATCTGACTTTCTAGTTGTATTTCGTACTGGAACATTAGAAAACAGTACGATACGAATACGATTTATTAACAAAAAGTTAAAGTAAGCGAATTCTCATAGAGCAACAGGCGAGGGACCAGGGCTCGTATAGACCCCAGAAACTCCCGGTCCTAGTTTGCCGGAGATGCGTTTTGCTCGTTTTCTCGGAAACAAATAATGTAATGTATTTTATATGATGGCCGAGAAGGGACATCGCTGTATTGTGTTAATGATTACGGACCGACACACGAAGGCAGGATGCGAAGTCAGGATGCGAAGGACGAAGGTAGGATGCGAAGCGCGAAGTCAGGATGCAAAGTGGCGAAGGGAGGATGCAAAGTGGCAAAACTAGTATGCGAAGCGCTAAGTCAGAATGCGAAGCGCGAAGTCAGGATGCGAAGTGGCGAAGGCAGGATGCGAAGTGGCGCAGCCAGGAAGCTAAACGCGAAGTCAGGATGCGAAATCAGGACAAAACAATGCAAAGACTGGAAGCGAAGCGCGAAGTCAGGATGCGAAATCAAAATGCGATGTCGCGATGTCAGGATGCGAAGTGGCGAAGCCAGGATGCGAAGCACGAAATCAGGATGCGAAGGCAGGATGCGAAGGACGAAGGCAGGATGCGAACCGCGAAGTCAGGATGCGAAATCAGGATGCGAATCCGGAAAGGCAGAATGCAAAGCCGGGAAGGCAGGATGCGAAGTGGCAAAACCAGGATGCGAAGCGCGAAGTCAGGATGCAAAGGCAGGATGCGAAGGACGAAAGCAGGATGCGAAGCTCGAAATCAGGGTGCGAAGGCAGGATGCGAAGTGCGAAGCCAGGATGCGAAGCGCGAAGTCAGGATGCGAAGCGCAAAGCAAGGATGCTAACTCGCGAAGGTAGCATTCGACGGCAGGATGTGAAACGCGAAGTTACCGCACCTGACTTGCGAAGTGGCAAAACCAGGATGCGAAGGCAGGATGCGAAGTCGCGAAGGCAGGATGCGAAGTCGCGAAGGCAGGATGCGAAGCGCGAGGTCAAGATGCGAAATCAAAACAAAACACCGAAAAAGACTGGAAGCGAAGCACAAAGTCAGGATGCAAAGGCAGGATGCGAAGGACGAAAGCAGGATGCGAAGCTCGAAATCAGGGTGCGAAGGCAGGATGCGAAGTGCGAAGCCAGGATGCGAAGCGCGAAGTCAGGATGCGAAGCGCAAAGCTAGGATGCTAACTCGCGAAGGTAGCATTCGACGGCAGGATGTGAAACGCGAAGTTACCGCACCTGACTTGCGAAGTGGCAAAACCAGGATGCGAAGGCAGGATGCGAAGTCGCGAAGGCAGGGTGAGAAGTCGCGAGGGCAGGATGCGAAGTCGCGAAATCAGGATGCGAAGCGCGAGGTCAGGATGCGAAATCAAAACAAAACAACGAAAAGGACTGGAAGCGAAGCACAAAGTCAGGATGCGAAGGCAGGATCCGAAGCGCGAAATCAGGATGCGAAGCCGGAAAGGCAGAATGCGAAGCCGGGAAGGCAGGATGCGAAGTGGCAAAACCAGGATGCGAAGCGCGAAGTCAGGATGCAAAGGCAGGATGCGAAGGACGAAAGCAGGATGCGAAGCTCGAAATCAGGGTGCGAAGGCAGGATGCGAAGTGCGAAGCCAGGATGCGAAGCGCGAAGTCAGGATGCGAAGCGCAAAGCAAGGATGCTAACTCGCGAAGGTAGCATTCGACGGCAGGATGTGAAACGCGAAGTTACCGCACCTGACTTGCGAAGTGGCAAAACCAGGATGCGAAGGCAGGATGCGAAGTCGCGAAGGCAGGATGCGAAATCGCGAAATCAGGATGCGAAGCGCGAGATCAGGATGCAAAATCAAAACAAAACAACGAAAAAGACTGGAAGCGAAGCACAAAGTCACGATGCGAAGGCAGGATCCGAAGCACGAAATCAGGATGCGAAACCGGGAAGGCAGATTTCGAATCCGGGAAGGCAGGATGCGAAGTGCCAAAACCAGGATGCGAAGCGCGAAGTCAGGATGCAAAGGCAAGATGCGAAGGACGAAAGCAGGATGCAAAGCTCGAAGTCAGGATGCGAAGGCAGGATGCGAAGTGCGAAGCCAGGATGCGAAGCGCGAAGTCAGGATGCGAAGCGCAAAGCTAGGATGCTAACTCGCGAAGGTAGCATTCGACGGCAGGATGCGAAACGCGAAGTTACCGCACCTGACTTGCGAAGTGGCAAAACCAGGATGCGAGGGCAGGATGCAAAGTCGCGAAGGCAGGATGCGAAGTCGCGAAATCAGGATGCTAAGCGCGAGGTCAGGATGCGAAATCAAAACAAAACAACGAAAAAGACTGGAAGCGAAGCACAAATTCTGGCTGCGAAGGCAGGATCCGAAGCGCGAAATCAGGATGCCGAAACCAGCGGAAGCCAGGATGCGAAGCGCGAAGTCAGGATGCAAAGAGGATACGAAGGACGAAGGCAGGATGCGAAGTGCGAAGCCGGGATGCCAGCTCCGAATCAAGGATGCAAAGGCAGGATGCGAAGAAGGACGAAAGCAGGATGCGAAGGTCGGAAATAAAGTGCGAAACAGGATGCGAAGTGGCAACCAGGATGCAAAAGCGCGAAGTCAGGATGCAAAGGCAGGATGCGAAGGACGAAAGCAGGATGCGAAGCTCGAAATCAAGGTGCGAAGGCAGGATGCGAAGTGCGAAGCCAGGATGCGAAGGGCGAATTCAGGATGCGAAGCGCAAAGCTAGGATGCCAACTCGAGAAGGTAGGATTTGACGGCAGGATGCGAAACTGACTTGCGAAGTGGCAAAACCAGGATGCGAAGGCAGGATGCGAAGTGGTGAAGTCAGGATGCGAAGCGCGAAGTCAGGATGCGAAGTCGCGAAGGCAGGATGCGAAGTCGCGAAATCAGAATGCGAAATCAAAATACAACAATGCAAAAGACTGGAAGCGAAGCACGAAGTCAGGATGCGAAGGCAAGATGAGAAGCGCGAAATCAAGATTCGAAGCCGGGAAGACAGGATGCGAAGTGGCAAAACCAGGAAACGAAGCGCGAAGTCAGGATGCGAAGGCAGAATGCGAAGGACGAAGGCAGGAAGCGAAGCGCGAAATCAGGATGCGAAGGCAGGATGCGAAGTGCGAAGCCAGGATGCCAAGCGCGAAGCCAGGATCCGAAGTCAGATCCGAAGCGCGAATTTAGGATGCTAACT
>JAVTVY010044101.1:0-21169 GCA_036873755.1 Hanleya hanleyi | reverse complement strand
GGCTCCCCAACTGGTCTCGGACGCATCGGTGTACAGATGATGACTCGGAGCCGGAAAGCGGAATGGAACGCCCTGCATGACGTTGAGCCGGGATTGTCACCAGACCAGATATGGATGAAGAGACGTCAATACCGGCACCGCTGGATTGATGGAAGGTGTCTGTAGGTAAGGATACAGATGATACTGTAGTGGACGCACCTGTAGTCGGCCGTAATGAGTTAGGTCCTGAGTGGAAGTGAGCAAACCTACCAAACTTTGCCACTGTTGACGTGTCCGTGACGTTGATGACAAAAACTTTCGGATCAACAGCTGAATTTTGTCCCAACGATCCTCCGGAGGGTATACCCGTTGATGATAAGTATCGAACACTGCGCCGATGTAACGGCGAACTTGAGCCGAGACTAACTCTGACTTGAGAGGATGAGGGATGAATCCTAGATGACGTAACACCAGAAGCGTGAACTGGACTTGCACGTTGAGACGGGACTCGTCCGCCGCCCAAAGGAGGATGTCGTCTATATAAACCTCTATCTGAATACCTCGCAGGTGCAGAAATGCCATGACAGGAGAGGTAATGCGGGTAAACAACCAGGGGACTATGTTGACCCCGAATGGGAGGACCTGCCATTCGAAGCGACGTTCGTTGATAACGAAGCGCAGATAACGGCGATGACGTGGATGAATTGGAATATGAAGATACGCGTCCTGCAGATCGACTGAGGCCAGCCAATCCCGATGATGTATGCGGGCCCGAATCGATGAAACAGTCGGCATCTTGAAATGAGGGGGGGGGGGGTGGTGAGATGAAACTTGTTTAACACTTTTAGGTCGATCACCATCCGCATCTGGAGCGAGTCTTTCTTGGGGACCAGAAATACGTGGCTGTAAAACCCAAAACTGTCCTCTGTCCGAGGTAACTCCCTGACAGCTCCCTTGTCGATGAGCGTGTTGACCGAAGACAGAAGAGTCTGCACGTGACCCGCGGAAACTGGCAGGCGGGATGGGCGTGGCCAAACGATGAGTTTGGGAAGGGAACGAAAAGTGAACAGGAAGCCATGCTCCAAAACTCTTAAAATCCAGGCGTCGTCCGTGATGAGACGCCAGTTGTCTACGAAGTATTGAGGGCGGCCGCCCACAACATGATGACTGAATGAACGGAAAGCAGGAAGATGAAAAACTTCGGCTTGATCGGACACGGAACCTTGATAGTCATTTGCTGGAATGACCACCCCTCTTGGTTGATTTTCCACGAAAGGAACGGCGACCCCGGCCTCGTGGAGGTTTGTCGATACCCCGAAAATTCCCCCGAGCGCCCCCATCTTGATGAGTGGTAGAGGACCTACGACCACGCTTCTGGCGACGATCCGAAGAACCACCCCGAGCAACAGCCGCAATCAAGCGCGCAGTACGTTCTTCACGAATGACGGGTACAACGGACTCAATAGCATTGTTGAAAATGGACTTGGATGCTAATGGCTGATGAAGCAAATAATCCTTAATCATAAAGGAGACGTCCGGCTTGACAACCTTAAGTAAGGCGTTGCGTTGCGCTTGGAGAAGCGAAACGTATGAATAAGAACTGGCCTCAATAACTTGACGGTTAGCCTGCACAAGGGTTTCAATGAAACCCCGTAAATAGGCAACGCGACCCGGAGACAAAGAAGTCGACCCATCGTCCAGGCGTAACTCAGGATCCAAAGCAATCCGCGAAGTAGCCAACAAAAACCAATCGGCGACTGAAGAAGCACGTTGGATTACCAATAACATCTCTTGGATATTCTCCACGAAATTGGAATTGAACTCAAGCGGAGTCGACTTAGATGACTTAGAAATCTGCGATAAATCTCGATCACGTTTGGGTGGTTTGTCAGGCAAAACGTTATCATGAAGGTCATGGGGAGCCCGGAAACGAGGCTTCTTGAATTTATTGTCATCCTGTAATTGACGATCAAACTTCTCTAAATGATCCGCCCACGCTGGGGACGGAGCGCATGTACGAGGAGTCACAGGCTTGGAAGACGTGAATGCAGAATCCGCTGCTGTCCGACACTTATTACTAGATGGAACAACCTTCGAAGGGGCGGGCATATCCGGAACCAACGCTAAAAGCGCCTGCATTCTAAGCAAAAAATCCATCTTCGACGTATCCTCCGAACTTTCCCGAGAGGAAGAAGAATCATCCGACGAACTCGACGAGACCGGAGATTGAGAACGAGAAGAAGATAAATCATGATCCACCGAATGATCAAGGAAAGGCGCCCGTTGATAATGAACATGGTAATCTTGATCAGAAGGAGCCGAAACCCGAGGTAAACGGTGAGTAGGATCAGGAGAATGAACTGTCGAAGTACGAGAACGGCGTACCGGCGAACGGGAGGGCCGTAAATTAGTACCAAAATGAACCGGTGGACGAGAACTACGGATCGGAGAACGAGACCGTCGAACCGGCGCAATAGAATCACGAACAGGTGAAAACAAACGATAAGGTGGTGAAACCGAACGTCGTGTATGAGAACGTGAATGGTAATGTGTACGTGAGTGTCGTGTAGCAGTATGTGAATGACGATGTGAAGAATCAACAATCGCGGGAACTGGAGTTCGTAAGTTCGCAACTTGAACACTTAACGGTAGAACCGAACGAGCTTCCATAGATTTTTCGGAATTAGGAAAACTATGTTTAGTCTTAACCCGTAAAGGAGAAACTGACACACGACGACGTTTATTTGTTTTCTTCCTTCTAGAAGAAACATGTGGTGAACCGATAGGTAAAGGTGAAATAACCTGAGGCAAAGAATTCTTTTGTCTGACGGAGACAATGGAATGGCCAGGCAAGACCGACCTGGTCTTTGTTGAGCGTAACAAAGGAACGGGTTTTGGATCGACCCTAGACAATGAATCTCCGGACTGGGTCAAACTGTCTAGCAACCTAGAATTATCTTCGTGTAGGATAGTACCGCTTGGTGGAATACATACTGACGCGGGAGAAACTGGGTCTTGACCAGCTCGGTCAAGATCTTCATTACACTTCATATCATTGACCAAAGAAATTTCTAAGACCCGTCTGTCGATCTCCGAAATAGACGGGTCATCACAAGCATGTAAAAGAAAAGCACGACGAGCTTGGGCATAACTCCTCCAAGCCGTCGGATCCCATAATACACATTCCGCGCACGTGGACGCACGATAACACAAATCTTTACAAGAAAAGCAAGCCGTGTGAGCGTCCAAAGGGGACAAATTTTTCCCGCACGTACGACAAGGAATACAAGTCGGAACTTCAGACATAGTAAGTTCCGAATAAACAACAAAGTCAACACTTGATAAAGGATATACCAGCGAGACAACAACAACTAATGTTGTAAAATTGACTCTGAACACTTCCCTAGATGTGCACTGCTCGAGCAAACAGGAGAAAGAGGATTGGAATAAGGCTTACAATGACCTTTATAGTAACCACGCTGGATTGAATGGGAGAGCTCTCCTAGGGGCGGACAACTCTCTCCTAGGGGAGTTAACTTTTTCTTTTAACTTCCGTTTTTCTACGTTTGATTGTGCATTTAATTGGAGATTAAAGGCATTAATTAAAGCAGGTTTAAGACTTAGGAATCAAATAGATAAATTAAGATCCTTTAACCATGCCATTGTTGAGTCAATGCTAGATCTGGGCTCTGTTTCCATACACTTGATACACACAACAACAACAACAAAGCCTTCTTGAACAACCTATCTTTATACAGGCACATGTAACTCTGAAAATACCATTCTCTCCCAAAAGAAAATAGTTTGTGCCAGGAAGGCCTTTTTTATGCTAATTTTGTTATATACTTAGATCCAATAATTTTCATGAAATTTTGTTAATTATATCTTAATTGCAACCATGTTTATTCCTCAAACCTCAGATATGTACATGTATAACACATTTACATTTGAGAGTCCAGACATACCACCATACATGTGAACAAATTGTACTCAACAAAGAATAATTGAATTCATACAGCCAGATAGTTCACTAGCTTTTAGTTTGAGATCCAATTCTACAGCATCAGTACTGTTACTATCAGTAGCAGTTGAAACCAGCAAAGAAATTGGTTTGTTGAATAACACAAAATATGGTATAGGGATTTGAATGAGTAAACTATTAAACAATATTGAAAGTAAAGAAACTTACATGATACCAACAAGATGTTCCAACACAAATTGATAGATTCCCTATTCTGCTGGATTACTGCACCATGCTGACTTTTAGTAGGTTGATGTAGGACATTTCACCACAACTGGGCAATTTGACCAGCAATACGTGCATGTAACACAACACAAAACTGCTAAGATCTCATCTCTGAAAAATACGCCAATTCCAATAACGTACACTGCGGATATAGAGTGTCTTGGGATGGAGCACTTTTTTGTCCCCACTTTGAAGACACTTTGCGCCCATAAGTTTGTGTCTATACTTAAAACACTTCTTTGTACAAGAGTCTTAAAGCTCTAGTGTTTTGTTTATGGACACTGGCGTTTCGTGTAGGAACACTGGTGTTTCAGTTTTAGACACGAAACGCATTTTAGAGTGGGGACGGAGGGGGTTCTGTTTCGGGACGCTTATTATTTACAGTGTAGCGCTAGACTATTATCCGGTTTACTTAGACAATGCACGCTCTTTCGAACGCAATTCTCCGAAACGTGATACACTTCATCATCAGATAGAGATCGCTTTTTTTGATGTTGTTTTTTTACTTCTTGTGACACTTTTCCCAGAGCTATGCTTCTATTGGTCGAACCAAATTTTTTGAATGCGAACAGTTCTAGAATTCTCTTCACATCGCCTTATAAACTGATGCAGATAAACTGTAATATTGGAGTTCTTCTACTTTCTGTAGAGCCTATTGAGTTGTGCCCCTCTATTGTTGAAAACATGTTACTGGATGTAAGTAGTCTTACCATTTTCGATCATCTCTCCTGTAACTTGTCTTCCTATCTGCATAACCTGGTTACAATGTATATTTCTGTTTCGAATCTGTATGTTTTCATTTTACCTCTTTCAAGTCTGGATGTTTTCGTCCCAACAGATGAAGCTGCACTCTATTAGCGATGACACTGAACTGACACTGAACTACGCTAATTTCCTTAACATAGCAATGGGTTATTATCCTGTTTATTGTAAGAATGCACAGAGTGGCGCGGTGGGGTTGTTTCTTGTTTAGTTTTTTCCATAGTTTTACGCTATGCCGCCCGAGTATTATAGAAACATCTTTCTCAAGCACAATGCTATATTTCTGTATACTGAATTACCGATGTATATTCATGAATGTTTAAATATTTGGTTTCTCCATAATATATTAGAAAGCAACGCATTCTGGTATATGCTGGGAAGAACACCCAATCCCGACTCCATCCCCCATATAACTTCCATATATATAGCTTTTAAAATAATCCTACCATGTCAGAAACAGTGAATATAGTGTCAATGAACTGTCAAGGGTTGGCGGACCCCAAAAAACGAGCGGACGTTTTTCATTATTTTCGAAAAAAGAATTTTTCTATAATTTGCCTGCAAGATACGCATACAGATACCAAGTCAATACAATCAATAAAAAATGAGTGGGGAAAAGATGCTTGGGCAAGTTCATTTAGATCAAACGCCAGAGGGGTCATAGTCTTATTCAATAACAATTTTGATTACAAAGTTACTCGTGTGTTAGAAGATCCACTGGGGAACTATCTTATCCTGGGCTTAGAAATCCACGAGACACCGGTCACCCTCGCCACAATATATGGACCAAACACGGACAAACCATCGTTCTATAATACTCTTCAGAAACATATTGACGATTTCGCGAATGCATCGGTTATAATTTGCGGCGACTGGAACCTCGTACTTGACTCAGATATGGACTATGAAAATTATAAACACATTAATAATCCTAATGCCAGAAAAACTGTGCAAGATATGATCGAAAACCACGACTACATCGACCCCTGGAGAATAATGCACGAACAGGACAGAAAATACACATGGCGTAGAAGAAAACCACGACAACAAGCACGGCTAGATTTTTTTATTACCAGCACAGACATTTTCAATATAATCAATGAATCAAATATAATACCAGGTTACAGAACAGACCATTCTGCTATAACAATCAAATGCAAATTTAGCAATACTGAACGCGGAAGGGGATACTGAAAATTTAACTGCTCTCTGTTGAAGGATAAATCTTATGTCGATCTAGTTAATAAAGCCATCACCAAAACTGTCGAAGAATACAGTTCAACACCTTATAACAGCGCATACCTCGCTGATATACCCAGGAACGATCTACAACTACTAATAAACGAACAACTATTTCTAGACACCTTACTTATGAAAATCCGGGGGGAAAGTATACAATATAGCACGCGAAAGAAGAAAGAAAATGCGAAAAATGAAAGGAAATTAGAAGATGAAATACAATTTCTTGAAGATGAAATTCAGAACAACTTTGTCGGCATAGACGAAGCTAAAATCAAACAATTAGACGAGACAAAAAAAAAACTAGAAGAAATCAGAAATGTCAAGATACAAGGAATTATAACTCGAACAAGAGTTCGTTGGGTTGAGGAAGGTGAAAAACCGTCTAAATATTTTTTATCTCTTGAAAAGAGGCAATACACCAACAAAATGATGACAAAATTAACAAACGATACCGGAGACGACTTATATAATACAAAAGACATTCTTGAAGAAGAAAGACGCTACTATTCAAAACTGTACTCTAAACAAGACACAAATTACGTCGACACAGATAGATTTTTGAATGATTTAGATCTCCCAACGCTAACAGACAAAGAAGCAGCTGAACTTGAAGGAGATATATCATATGTAGAACTTACAGCCGCCTTGAGGGATACAAAGAACGATAAGAGCCCAGGATTGGATGGCTTTCCAGTGGAATTTTTCAAAGTTTTTTGGAACCAGTTAGGATATTTTGTACTCCGGGCAATCAACACTAGTTTTCACCAAGGAGAATTTTCGCTTACCCAGAGACTGGGTGTCATCACTTGTTTACCCAAGCCGAATAAACCAAGAAATCTATTGAAAAACTGGCGACCAATAACTCTGCTAAATGTAATTTACAAATTAGCGTCAACTTGTATAGCCAACCGAATCAAAACCGTTCTCGATCAAATTATTCATGAAGACCAGAACGGTTTTATTTCTGGCCGCTATATTGGAGAAAACATCAGAATAATTTATGATCTGATGTTCGAAACACGGGAAAGGGAAATTCCGGGGCTCATTTTGTCAATAGACTTTGAGAAGGCATTCGATTCTATCTCCTGGCGATTTATGGACAGTGTTTTAAAAAAGTTCAATTTTGGCAATGATATTCAAAAATGGGTAGCCACTTTCTACAAAAATATTAAAACATCAATTATACAAAACGGTCACTTGTCATCATCGTTCAATGTCGGCAGGGGATGCCGCCAAGGCGATCCAATATCGCCGTACCTCTTTTTAATGTGCGCAGAGGTCCTTGGACACATGATTCGAAAGAATGATAAAATCAAAGGGATACAGCTAGGAGGAGTGGAGTTTAAAATCAGTCAATATGCAGACGACACCCAGCTAACCCTTGACGGTTCAAAGGCTTCCTTAAACGAGGCACTCGCTTGTCTAAATCTATTCTATACAGTTTCCGGTTTAAAAATAAATATTGAAAAGACAAAAGCGGTGTGGATAGGGTCACTTACTGGGTCTGACATCAGGCTATGTCAGGAAGAGAGTCTGGATTGGGTGAACGACTTTACTGCACTGGGAATCACTTTTACAACAGTTAACTTTACTAACATGTGGAGATACAACTATTTATCTAAAATAGAGGATTTGAAGAGAGAGCTGAGCAAGTGGAAAATGCGAAATCTAAGTCTCTTAGGAAAAATAACAGTCATAAAATCGCTGGCAATGTCTAAGCTAATACACCTCTTCCTTTCCCTTCCAAACCCACCTGAGGCCTGTATGAAATCCATTAATAAAGTGTTGTATACATTTCTCTGGAATGGCGGTCCAGATAAAATCAGGCGGTGTGTCATTACGCAAAATTACAAAATTGGGGGGTTACGAATGATAAATCTTCAAAACTTTGTACAGGCTCTAAAAATATCATGGATGAGGCGCATAGCATTTCATGACAAAAAATGGAAACATCTAAACCGGGACATGCTCTCGTCAACCTTGTTCAACTATGGGGGAGAACGGCTTACAGATATGATAAAAAACTGTAGTAACCCTTTCTGGAAAGAAGTCCTCCGAGCATGGCAATCCGTTCATAAAAAACTACCAATCCAGGAACTGTCTGAAATTCTTAACGAGCCTTTATGGTACAATCTAAATTCTAAAATAAAAGGTCTATTCATAAAAAACTGGTATGATAATAAAATACGCTACATTAAGGATATTCTCAACGAGAATGGCACATTAAAATCATTTGAGGAAATTAGGGCTAGTTATAATATACGGGGGATCTTTTTGGACTACAACAGGGTAATAAAAAGTATACCAAAAAGCTGGTTAGAGATTATCAATCAAAATTCCACAGATGTAGGACACTGGAAATACACCCCAACTATTCCTAATCATCTAGGCGTACTTGCTAGGGAAAAGAAGGGGTGTGGACGATTCTATGATATACTAAACACGGAAAAATATGAAAAAGCCAATGCACAACTAAAGTGGGAGGACTTTATTGGGATCGGTGAAATAGATTGGCCCAGCGTTTTTGAAGTAAATGTACATTGCTATCAACATACCAAATTGAGAGACTTCCATTATCGCTTTCTACATAGAATTATTTATACAAAGTCGCTGCTGCATCGCATTGGTATCACCAGTGACGATTTATGTGACTACTGTAAAACAGAAAGTGAAACCTTCGAACATCTATTCTTCCAGTGCAGTATGGTCAAGCCATTATGGTCTAATCTTCAAAAATGGCTAAAAACGGAAATAGGGCTGGACTACACTATTACGGCAAAAGAAATGGTCGTGGGATGGGGAAAAAATATATGTGGCTTGAACACGCTAATGATATTAACAAAATGTATATCTATAAAAATAAGTTTCTGGACAGACAGCTAAATTTTCCAACCCTCAAACATATATTTCGTAATCACTACACTCTTGAAAATTATGAATCAAAACTAGACCTTTCACCATGTTTGAAATGGGAAATGTTCAAATTACATTTTGATTAGACCATGATGTCCCAGCAGATATTTGGAAGTAAAAGAAACTGATATGGTATTACGTGCTTAAGAAATAATATATTTATTCTGGTCTTGAAAACCGAGTTTTCCTTTTTTTTTTTTTTTTTTTTTTTTCTTTTCTCCTTGTTTTTTCAATATTTTTTTTTATTATTGTGTTTCTTTTTTTAACGTGTGTCCTGGTTTTTAAGTTTTTTTTTTTTTTTTTGTGTGTTTCTTTAGTATGTTTGCTTATACTTTATACATATATGTGTGTAAATATTGAAAAAACCACGAAACTAGTAGGTCAGACGATCTATATATATTTGTATATATGTATATTATAAATATGCGGATAATAAATTCAACCATTTAAAAAAAAAAAAAAAAAATATATCACTCTTGAAATAACTTTGTAATTCTCTCCATATAAAACTCCAGTACAGTTGTTTCATGTACCGGGACTCAATTACATAGGAAGACGTCATAATGTATTCGTGTTGTCTAGCACAAAGGTCAACAATGCCGTGTACGGTCATTGAAGAGGGTGCGGTTTATCATTCGGTAATTTCACTGGGCACGGGATATGAGCGACACTCACACGGACCTCCTGTTATTACTGTATTCGGCATCAATGACCTTTGTGCAAGTGAGCATGAATACATTATGACGTCTCCTTATGTAATTGAGGCCCGGTACATAAACAACTGCATGGTAGTTTTGTATGGAGATGATTAAATAGTTGGTTCAAGCGTGATATAATATCGATATCACAGAGAAGTGGAGGTCATTTTGTAGAGTTCAGTTTGTTCTATACGCTGCAAAAAAAAAGAAGAAAATTGTTGCAGGGTTAACTAATGATTTTTCACAAGCTCCAAAGTAGGCGACTAATTAAAATGGACAGACTTTAGTACTGACCAGGGCCATTCAGTCATAGCAAGATTGTTTGTAACAGGCCTCGATAGTCTTCAGTTAGTTTGGGGACTAGGTCCGACTCTATTCAAAATTCTAGTACTAAAAGTTTTGTTGCTGAAGTCGATGGTAATGGAGACCGAAAACGATATAGATACACTATGAGAAGGATATAGTCAGTGTGATCATACATTTTATGGTACAGACGTGTCCAATCATGGCATATATGGTCAAGTATCTTGCTCACTTCACAACAAAAATGTAGTCTGGACGGCCATGAAAGAGATGGTCAGGCGGGATATTTGACCATTTACTGTCTGAACAGTCACGGGGAAAGCGCGTATACGTCCTACAATAGATGCGTCAGTTTAAACAGGTACTTCAATTTCAACCTTGATAATCTCTTGTAAGGGTCGACTTTGAGGTCAATTTTTTCTGGGCTGCACTGTAGCTTAGTTCTGACAAGTTTGATCTTCCATTTGGGTTCCTCTTTAGAACTATTCTACTTCATTGACATCACCCAAACTTGTGAGCAGAGAGATACAACTAAAAGCATCAGGAGTGGTAGAGGACAGGCGCTTCAGTGGTTTTAAAGAATTGCTTTGCAGGCCAGTGAGTCATTTTGCTATGTCGAAGGCATGGGGATTATACCATGTGACACTTTTAACAACTGCATGCGCCGTCTGTACTGTATGAAACGAGAACCGATTAGTGGTGTTGGAAACTATCAACCCAGATTTGCTTTAATCATCATTATTATTGAAGTCCATATCAAGCAATAGCGAATGTATCCACTGATAATTGTACTCCCTTTGCTACTATTATTCTTTTTTTCCAGGCTCATGCTCCACTGAAATATATCCATGATATTAGAGTCGATCGGTCTTCTGCAGAATTTGCCATGGAGGTAAAATTATTGAGTTCTTTGGACAGCCATCTATCGATCTAAAGTCTGATTAAAAAAATAAAGCTCATGTCACTCAATCCTTTGGATGCTTTCGGATATATAATAGTCCTACTCGCTTGTAATACATCTGCAGGGGTTTTGTCGTGTAACAGATTAATGAGCTTTGAGCCGCCATGCACATCATCTCGTGGCGTCCCCAAGATTCATCATTAAATCATTTTTTCTTGAATTTATAGATGAACATGTTTCTCAACAAACTGACTGGGGAGTCTATTGGATTGACGGCTATGGATATGTTTGTAATCGATAAACCCGCCATCCTGACGGTGAGTAAATACTTTGAGACGAATTACTCGTAATCTAGGAGACCTGGATGTAATATTACCTTACATTAAGAGACAAAAGAAATGAACGGAGAATACACAGTACAACAGGTCTCTTCTCATATTAGCATGTTATTCTCGTATCAACACGTTTCACAAGAAATGAATAGGTACATATATGTCCGTGTTCACTCGAGTGTATATTGAGACAGGTTATCACAGCCATAAAAAAATGTCATACCTATCGCCCCGAGAAGGGGATGAGTAAGAGCCATCACCCTTTTTTTATGACAACCTTTGAAAATGATGGTCATCACCTGGGAGGAGTCATCACATTTTAAGGGTGGCAAAATGAGGGTGATGGCCATCACGATTTAAGGTGATGACTCTAACTAATCACCTTTTAAAGGTGATGGCCATGACCAGTTTTCTGGCTGTGTATGAAAACGATGACCTACGGGTTTCCAACATTTTATCATTGTCTATATTATTATTCGTTTCGCCTGGAACACCGCACGTGTCAGATTGCCGGAACCTGTATTTTTAGCCCACCATCACCAGATGGTGGGCTGTTCAAATCACTTTTTGTCCGTCGTCCGTCCGTCAGTCAGTCGAGGCGTCCGTCCGTCCGTCCGTAAACAATTCTTGTTATCGCGATTTCTCAGGAAGTACTGCATAGATCTTTCTCAAATTTGGTACACAGGTTCCCCTTGGGATCTGGTTGTGCAAGATACCTTTTTGGTCCGATTCGAAAATCCAATATGGCCACCAGGCAGCCATCTTGGATTTCCCTATGAAACCTTGTTATTGCAATTTCTCAGGAACTACTGCATAGATCTTTCTCAAATTTGGTACACAGGTTCCCCTTAAGGTCTACTTGTGCAAGATATCTTTTTGGCTCCGATTCAAACAACCGATATGGCCACCAGGCAGCCATATTGGATTTCCCCATGAAACTTTTTCGTCATTTCTCAGGAACTACTGCATAGATCTTTCTCAAATTTGGTACACAGGTTCCCCTTGGGATCTAGTTGTGCAAGATACCTTTCCTGGTCCGATTCGAAAATCCAATATGGCCACCAGGCAGCCATCTTGGATTTCGCCATGAAACTTTATCGTTATTTCTCAGAAAGTACTGCATGGGTCTTTCTCAAATTTGGTACACAGGTTCCCCTTGGGATCTGGTTGTGCAAGATACCTTTTTGGTCCGATTCGAAAATCCAATATGGCCACCAGGCAGCCATCTTGCATTTCCCTATGAAACCTTGTTATTGCAATTTCTCAGGAACTACTGCATAGATCTTTCTCAAATTTGGTACACCGGTTCCCCTTGGGATCTAGTTGTGCAAGATACCTTTCCTGGTCCGTTTCGAAAATCCAATATGGCCACCAGGCAGCCATATTGGATTTCCCTATGAAATTTTATCGTCATTTCTCAGGAAGTACTGTATGGATCTTTCTCAAATTTGGTACACGGGTTCCCCTTCGGATCTGGTTGTGCAAGATACCTTTTTGGTCCGATTCGAAAATCCAATATGGCCACCAGGCAGCCATCTTGGATTTCCCTATGAAACCTTGTTATTGCAATTTCTCAGGAACTACTGCATAGATCTTTCTCAAATTTGGTACACCGGTTCCCCTTGGGATCTAGTTGTGCAAGATACCTTTCCTGGTCCGATTCGAAAATCCAATATGGCCACCAGGCAGCCATCTTTGATTTCGCCATGAAACTTTATCGTTATTTCTCAGGAAGTACTGCATGGATCTTTCTCAAATTTGGTACACAGGTTCCCCTTGGGATCTGGTTGTGCAAGATACCTTTTTGGTCCGATTCGAAAATCCAATATGGCCACCAGGCAGCCATCTTGGATTTCCCTATGAAACCTTGTTATTGCAATTTCTCAGGAACTACTGCATAGATCTTTCTCAAATTTGATACACCGGTTCCCCTTGGGATCTAGTTGTGCAAGATACCTTTCCTGGTCCGATTCGAAAATCCAATATGGCCACCAGGCAGCCATATTGGATTTCCCTATGAAACTTTATCGTCATTTCTCAGGAAGTACTGTATGGATCTTTCTCAAATTTGGTACACGGTTTCCCCTAAGCGTCTAGTTGTGCAAGATACCTTTTTCGGTCCGATTCCAAAAACCAATATGGCCACCAGGCAGCCATCTTGGATTTCCGCATGAAACCTTGTTATCACGATTTCTCAGGAACTACTGCATGGATCTTTCTCAAATTTGATACACAGGTTCCCCTTGGGATATGGTTGTGCAAGATACCTTTTTTGGTCCGATTCGAAAATCTAATTTGGCCACCAGGCAGCCATCTTGGATTTCCCTATGAAACCTTGTTATTGCAATTTCTCAGGAACTACTGCATAGATCTTTCTCAAATTTGGTACACAAGTTCCCCTTGGGGTCTAGTTGTGCAAGATACCTTTTCTTGTCCGATTCGAAAATCCAATATGGCCACCAGGCAGCCATCTTGGATTTCTCCATGAAACTTTGTTATCGTCATTTCTCAGGAACTACTGTATGGATCTTTCTCAAATTGGGTACACAGGTTCCCCTCAGGGTATAGTTGTGCAAGATACATTTTTCGGTCCGATTCGAAAATCCAATATGGCCACCAGGCAGCCATCTTGGATTTCCCCATGAAAATTTTTCGTCATTTCTCAGGAAGTACTGCATGGATCTTTCTCAAATTTGGTACACAGGTTCCCCTTGGGATCTAGTTGTGCAAGATACCTTACCTGGTCCGATTCGAAAATCCAATATGGCCGCCAGGCAGCCATCTTGGATTTCCCCATGAAACTTTGTTTTCGTCATTTCTCAGGAAGTACTGTATGGATCTTTCTCAAATTTGGTACACAGGTTCCCCTTAGGGTCTAGTTGTGCAAGATACATTTTTCGGTCGGAATCGAAAATCAAATATGGCCACCAGGCAGCTATCTTGGATTTCCCCATGAAACTTTATCGTCATTTCTCAGGAAGTACTGTATGGATCTTTCTCAAATTTGGTACACGGGTTCCCCTTAGGGTCTAGTTGTGTAAGATACTTTTTTCGGTCCGATTCGAAAAACCAATATGGCCACCAGGCAGCCATCTTGGATTTCCCCATGAAACCTTGTTATCACGATTTCTCAGGAACTACTGCATGGATCTTTCTCAAATTTGGTACACAGGTTCCCCTTGGGATCTGGTTGTGCAAGATACCTTTTTGGACCGATTCGAAAATCCAATATGGCCAACAGGCAGCCATCTTGGATTTCCCCATGAAACCTTGTTATCACGATTTCTCAGGAACTACTGAATAGATCTTTCTCAAATATGGTACACAGGTTCCCCTTGGGGTCTAGTTGTGCAAGATACCTTTTCTGGCCCGATTCGAAAATCCGATATGGCCACCAGGCAGCCATCTTGGATTTCCCCATGAAACTTTGTTATCGTCATTTCTCAGGAAATACCTGTATGGATCTTTCTCAAATTTGGTACACAGGTTCCCCTCAGGGTCTAGTTGTGCAAGATACATTTTTCGGTCCGATTCGAAAATCCAATATGGCCACCAGGCAGCCATCTTGGATTTCCCCATGAAACCTTGTTATCACGATTTCTCAGGAAATACTGCATAGATCTTTCTCAAATTTGGTACACAGGTTCCCCTTGGGGTCTAGTTGTGCAAGATACCTTTTCTGGTCCGATTCGAAAATCCAATATGGCCGCCAGGCAGCCATCTTGGATTTCCCCATAAAACTTTGTTTTCGTCATTTCTCAGGAAGTACTCTGTGGATCTTTCTCAAATTTGGTACACAGGTTCCCCTTAGGGTCTAGTTGTGCAAGATACATTTTTCGATCCGAATCGAAAATCACATATGGCCACCAGGCAGCTATCTTGGATTTCCCCATGAAACTTTATCGTCATTTCTCAGGAAGTACTGTATGGATCTTTCTCAAATTTGGTACACGGGTTCCCCTTACGGTCTAGTTGTGTAAGATAATTTTTTCGGTCCGATTCGAAAAACCAATATGGCCACCAGGCAGCCATCTTGGATTTCCCCATGAAACCTTGTTATCACGATTTCTCAGGAACTACTGCATGGATCTTTCTCAAATTTGGTACACAGGTTCCCCTTGGGATCTGGTTGTGCAAGATACCTTTTGGTCCGATTCGAAAATCCAATATGGCCACCAGGCAGCCATCTTGGATTTCCCCATGAAACCTTGTTATCACGATTTCTCAGGAACTACTGAATGGATCTTTCTCAAATATGGTACACAGGTTCCCCTTGGGGTCTAGTTGTGCAAGATACCTTTTCTGGCCCGATTCGAAAATCCGATATGGCCACCAGGCAGCCATCTTGGATTTCCCCATGAAACTTTGTTATCGTCATTTCTCAGGAAATACCGTATGGATCTTTCTCAAATTTGGTACACAGGTTCCCCTCAGGGTCTAGTTGTGCAAGATACATTTTTCGGTCCGATTCGAAAATCCAATATGGCCACCAGGCAGCCATCTTGGATTTCCCCATGAAACCTTGTTAGCACGATTTCTCAGGAAATACTGCATAGATCTTTCTCAAATTTGGTACACAGGTTCCCCTTGGGGTCTAGTTGTGCAAGATACCTTTTCTGGTCCGATTCGAAAATCCAATATGGCCACCAGGCAGCCATCTTGGATTTCCCTATGAAACTTTGTTATCGTCATTTCTCAGGAAATACTGTATGGATCTTTCTCAAATTTGGTACACAGGTTCCCCTCAGGGTATAGTTGTGCAAGATACATTTTTCGGTCCGATTCGAAAATCCAATATGGCCACCAGGCAGCCATCTTGGATTTCCCTATGAAATCTTGTTATTGCAATTTCTCAGGAACTACTGCATAGATCTTTCTCAAATTTGGTACACAGGTTCCCCTTGGGGTCTACTTGTGCAAGATATCTTTTTGGGTCCGATTCAAACAACCGATATGGCCACCAGGCAGCCATATTGGATTTCCCCATGAAACTTTTTCGTCATTTCTCAGAAACTACTGCATAGATCTTTCTCAAATTTGGTACACAGGTTCCCCTTGGGATCTAGTTGTGCAAGATACCTTTCTGGTCCGATTCGAAAATCCAATATGGCCACCAGGCAGCCATCTTGGATTTCGCCATGAAACTTTATCGTTATTTCTCAGGAAGTACTGCATGGATCTTTCTCAAATTTGGTACACAGGTTCCCCTTAGGGTCCAGTTGTGCAAGATACCTTTTTCGGTCCGAAATCCAATATGGCCACCAGGCAGCCATCTTGGATTTCCCTATAATTCCTTGTTATTGCATTCAGGAACTACTGCATAGATCTTTCTCAAATTTGGTACACCAGTTCCCACTTAGGGATCTCAGTTGTCTGGAATACACTTTCCTCCATCCAGTTACAGATCCAGTATGTACCAGGCAGCATGTTGGTTCTCATAAGCTTTATCTAAATCATTTCTCAGAGTACTGTATGGATCTTTCTCAAATTTAATTTTGGATTCCCTTAGGGGTCTAGTTGTGCAAGAAACCTTTTCTGGTCCGATTTGAAAATCCAAAATGGCCACCAGGCAGCCATCTTGGATTTCCCCATGAAACCTTGTTACCGCGATTTCTCAGGAACTACTGCATGGATCTTTTTCAAATTTGGTGCATTCCCCTTGGGGTCACAGTTGTGCAAGATACCTTTTCTGTCCCGATTGCAAAATCCAATATGGCCACCAGGCAGCCATCTTGGATTTCCCCATGAAACTTTGTTATCGTCATTTCTCAGGAACTACTGCATGGATCGTTCTCAAATTTGGTACACAGGTTCCCCTTAGGGGTCTAGTTGTGCACGATACCTTTTCTGGTCCGATTCGAAAATCCAATATGGCCACCAGGCAGCCATCTTGGATTTCCCCATGAAACCTTGTTATCGTCCTTTCTCAGGAAGTACTGTATGGATCTTTCTCAAATTTGGTACACAGGTTCCCCTTAGGGTCTAGTTGTGCAAGATACATTTTTTCGGTCCGAATCGAACATCAAATATGGCCACCAGGCAGCTATCTTGGATTTCCCCATGAAACTTTATCGTCATTTCTCAGGAAGTACTGTATGGATCTTTCTCAAATTTGGTACACGGGTTCCCCTTAGGGTCTAGTTGTGTAAGATACTTTTTTCGGTCCGATTCGAAAAACCAATATGGCCACCAGGCAGCCATCTTGGATTTCCCCATGAAACTTTTTCGTCATTTCTCAGGAAGTACTGCATGGATCTTTCTCAAATTTGGTACACAGGTTCCCCTTGGGATATGGTTGTGCAAGATACCTTTTTTGGTCCGATTCGAAAATCTAATTTGGCCACCAGGCAGCCATCTTGGATTTCCCTATGAAACCTTGTTATTGCAATTTCTCAGGAACTACTGCATAGATCTTTCTCAAATTTGGTACACAAGTTCCCCTTGGGGTCTAGTTGTGCAAGATACCTTTTCTTGTCCGATTCGAAAATCCAATATGGCCACCAGGCAGCCATCTTGGATTTCTCCATGAAACTTTGTTATCGTCATTTCTCAGGAACTACTGTATGGATCTTTCTCAAATTGGGTACACAGGTTCCCCTCAGGGTATAGTTGTGCAAGATACATTTTTCGGTCCGATTCGAAAATCCAATATGGCCACCAGGCAGCCATCTTGGATTTCCCCATGAAAATTTTTCGTCATTTCTCAGGAAGTACTGCATGGATCTTTCTCAAATTTGGTACACAGGTTCCCCTTGGGATCTAGTTGTGCAAGATACCTTTCCTGGTCCGATTCGAAAATCCAATATGGCCGCCAGGCAGCCATCTTGGATTTCCCCATAAAACTTTGTTTTCGTCATTTCTCAGGAAGTACTCTGTGGATCTTTCTCAAATTTGATACACAGGTTCCCCTTAGGGTCTAGTTGTGCAAGATACATTTTTCGATCCGAATCGAAAATCAAATATGGCCACCAGGCAGCTATCTTGGATTTCCCCATGAAACTTTATCGTCATTTCTCAGGAAGTACTGTATGGATCTTTCTCAAATTTGGTACACGGGTTCCCCTTACGGTCTAGTTGTGTAAGATACTTTTTTCGGTCCGATTCGAAAAACCAATATGGCCACCAGGCAGCCATCTTGGATTTTCCATGAAACCTTGTTATCACGATTTCTCAGGAACTACTGCATGGATCTTTCTCAAATTTGGTACACAGGTTCCCCTTGGGATCTGGTTGTGCAAGATACCTTTTTGGACCGATTCGAAAATCCAATATGGCCAACAGGCAGCCATCTTGGATTTCCCATGAAACCTTGTTATTGCAATTTCTCAGGAACTACTGAATAGATCTTTCTCAAATATGGTACACAGGTTCCCCTTGGGGTCTAGTTGTGCAAGATACCTTTTCTGGCCCGATTCGAAAATCCGATATGGCCACCAGGCAGCCATCTTGGATTTCCCCATGAAACTTTGTTATCGTCATTTCTCAGGAAATACCGTATGGATCTTTCTCAAATTTGGTACACAGGTTCCCCTCAGGGTCTAGTTGTGCAAGATACATTTTTCGGTCCGATTCGAAAATCCAATATGGCCACCAGGCAGCCATCTTGGATTTCCCCATGAAACCTTGTTATCACGATTTCTCAGGAAATACTGCATAGATCTTTCTCAAATTTGGTACACAGGTTCCCCTTGGGGTCTAGTTGTGCAAGATACCTTTTCTGGTCCGATTCGAAAATCCAATATGGCCACCAGGCAGCCATCTTGGATTTCCCTATGAAACTTTGTTATCGTCATTTCTCAGGAAATACTGTATGCATCTTTCTCAAATTTGGTACACAGGTTCCCCTCAGGGTCTGGTTGTGCAAGATGCATTTTTGGTCCGATTCGAAAATCCAATATGGCCACCAGGCAGCCATCTTGGATTTCCCTATGAAACCTTGTTATTGCAATTTCTCAGGAACTACTGCATAGATCTTTCTCAAATTTGGTACACAGGTTCCCCTTGGGGTCTACTTGTGCAAGATATCTTTTTGGGTCCGATTCAAACAACCGATATGGCCACCAGGCAGCCATATTGGATTTCCCCATGAAACTTTTTCGTCATTTCTCAGGAAGTACTGCATGGATCTTTCTCAAATTTGGTACACAGGTTTCCCTTGGGATCTAGTTGTGCAAGATACCTTTCCTGGTCCGATTCGAAAATCCAATATGGCCACCAGGCAGCCATCTTGGATTTCGCCATGAAACTTTATCGTTATTTCTCAGGAAGTACTGCATGGATCTTTCTCAAATTTGGTACACAGGTTCCCCTTGGGATCTAGTTGTGCAAGATACCTTTTTGGTCCGATCCGAAAATCCAATATGGCCACCAGGCAGCCATCTTGGATTTCCCTATGAAACCTTGTTATTGCAATTTCTCAGGAACTACTGCATAGATCTTTCTCAAATTTGGTACACCGGTTCCCCTTGGGATCTAGTTGTGCAAGATACCTTTCCTCGTCCGATTCGAAAATCCAATATGGCCACCAGGCAGCCATATTGGATTTCCCTATGAAACTTTGTCGTCATTTCTCAGGAAGTACTGTATGGATCTTTCTCAAATTTGGTACACGGATTCCCCTAAGCGTCTAGTTGTGCAAGATACCTTTTTTGGTCCGATTCGAAAATCCAATATGGCCACCAGGCAGCCATCTTGGATTTCCCTATGAAACCTTGTTATCACGATTTCTCAGGAACTACTGCATGGATCTTTCTCAAATTTGGTACACAAGTTCCACTTGGGTTCTAGTTGTGCAAGATACCTTTTCTGGTCCGATTCGAAAATCCAATATGGCCACCAGGCAGCCATCTTGGATTTCCCCATGAAACCTTGTTATCACGATTTCTCAGGAACTACTGCATGGATCTTTCTCAAATTTGGTACACAGGTTCCCCTTGGGATCTGGTTGTGCAAGATACCTTTTTGGTCCGATTCGAAAATCCAATATGGCCACCAGGCAGCCATCTTGGATTTCCCTATGAAACCTTGTTATTGCAATTTCTCAGGAAATACTGAATAGATCTTTCTCAAATATGGTACACAGGTTCCCCTTGGGGTCTAGTTGTGCAAGATACCTTTTCTGGCCCGATTCGTAAATCCGATATGGCCACCAGGCAGCCATCTTGGATTTCCCCATGAAACTTTGTTATCGTCATTTCTCAGGAAATACCGTATGGATCTTTCTCAAATTTGGTACACAGGTTCCCCTCAGGGTCTAGTTGTGCAAGATACATTTTTCGGTCCGATTCGAAAATCCAATATGGCCACCAGGCAGCCATCTTGGATTTCCCCATGAAACCTTGTTATCACGATTTCTCAGGAAATACTGCATAGATCTTTCTCAAATTTGGTACACAGGTTCCCCTTGGATTCTAGTTGTGCAAGATACCTTTTCTGGTCCGATTCGAAAATCCAATATGGCCACCAGGCAGCCATCTTGGATTTCCCTATGAAACTTTGTTATCGTTATTTCTCAGGAAATACTGTATGCATCTTTCTCAAATTTGGTACACAGGTTCCCCTCCGGGTCTGGTTGTGCAAGATGCATTTTTGGTCCGATTCGAAAATCCAATATGGCCACCAGGCAGCCATCTTGGATTTCCCTATGAAACCTTGTTATTGCAATTTCTCAGGAACTACTGCATAGATCTTTCTCAAATTTGGTACACAGGTTCCCCTTGGGGTCTACTTGTGCAAGATATCTTTTTGGGTCCGATTCAAACAACCGATATGGCCACCAGGCAGCCATATTGGA
>JAVTVY010044100.1:0-20619 GCA_036873755.1 Hanleya hanleyi | reverse complement strand
TAGCCAATCTGAATCGCCATGACCACTTGTGGACATATTGGGTCTCCGAGAGACATCTAGGAACCCCGCAATACAGACAAGACACGAACTGACCCAATCACTCCATGAGCAATGGGACCCTATTGCATTGATACAGGTGAGGCGGTTGATTACCAGTATGAGGAGAACGTCGTCCGCGTAAGAGGACGGTACAACAGATACTGACAGCATGGAAATACACAGGACGATTGTTCTTTTGTCATCACCTATCAGTTTTCCCAGGATGGATTTGCTGGAACCGACATACTTAATTGGTCCATGAATTGCCCCATTTATCAGATTTTTCGAGTAGCCGTATATGTTGGTTAAGTACTTGTCCAGGTACGCACTGTCTAATCGCGCTTTTCGCATCTGTACATGCTTAAGCAGTACAACTGTTGATAAACTAGGATGGTGCTCAACTTTCGCGCGCAGGTGTAAGCTTATACATGCATAGATGAGCAGAAATAACAGTCATGAATGTGGTTGGTGCATATCTTGATGCACCCGCCCAGCACAGGATTCCTATAGATAGTGATTTCGGTATGATAGGTTAAGCAAAAAAAAAGTGCATGCCCCAGGCTGTGTACGCTGATAAACAGCTTGTATCACCGACGTCCTTACTCTCCTTGTTTCCCCCGCTGATTCACATCGCATATTTCGCGCCTCTTGGCCGTAAGGGGGCGCTCTGCACAGGCCAACCACCAATGACCAATGAATATCACTCTTACGGAAGAGTCTTGGCAATATGAGTTGTCTCCCTTTTCAAACGTTCATATGTCGTTAACGGCAAAACTAAAAATAAACGGACGGCAAAACAGCTCTAATTACGTTAATTTCTGACTTAAGAGTGAACAGATTTTTGGATAACTTCTTCCATTGTTTAGTAAGGCTCGTCAACTGATTGCAAACATTTGTTCACTGATACCTTCAAATAATTAACAAATAAATCCCTGTAAATGTTGTTAATATCCCACTGATAAGACCGCGCTTTATCGTCATGAGTATATAACGAGATCAAGCTGCCTAAAATGGTAACGTGAAAACACCGTTTAATTGTTTCAGATTTTGAATTGAAGGTTGACTGTAATAAGAAGGGAAAAAGTTCCTTTGAGAGATGCAGTAAAATGGCGTGTCGCTGGGGGGAGAATAGGGACGTCAGTGATACAAGCTGAATAGTATGAGCGTACAGGCTGTGGTACAGTAATGACAAGAAGCTTACAATGAAAATGAAGTTGGTGAAATGTAAGTCAAAATCCTTGTGGCTTAGGACACGAAATAGTTCGAGCAGATCGGGCCTTCTCAATGAAAACGTCGATTCTATCAATCTGGGAAGTAATGGACTGCCATCATCGCTACTAGTACAGCCATAGCGCACAGATTTCCTTTTCGATAAACAAGGATTAGTTGTGAAGATCTGCATTGTCATAATAGCATAGTGGCAGTAAGTTATAAGTGTGCACATTGTCGCTTGGCAAAAATATGAGGTTTGACGAGAGTTATTTCAATAATATTATGCAATATACAAGCTTAAGTTTGAACCTGTACTAGTGATCAATCTATTCCGATTGAAAATCAATCTATTAGTTTGAAAATCCCAAATTACTCGGAACTTAATATAATAGATTGACTTTCAATCGAAATAGATTGGTCACTAATCCTAATCGAATTATTTGAAAGTCTATGGAGAAAACCACTCAATTTAGGATTCAAGAACTCTTGTACTGGGCTCCTTGTTTCGCCAAATATTTACAGAGTACAGCACACAGCAACATAAATAATATGGCCATTATTGCGTTAAAATACATTGATTAAGAATTCAGTCTGCTCTGATACCAACTATAAGTTTCACAAATGGCATTGATTATCTATGTTGAAACAGCCCATTAGATCTGTATATATATATTTGAGAAGTGGATGAATATTGAGTCAAAATATCTTAACACAGGTGATGTGATATAAGAGCTTATAATATATGCTACCACATCAATAACTTGGATGTTTTTCTCCAGCGATTTTTGTTCATCAGGTGATTTATTCCATATGATCAGGCCAAACGATACACGTTTACAATTATTTACGTACCACACATGTTTTTAACTAGCTACAACATGTAACCTAGTGATGACGTTTATATATTGACCGTATATTGTCACTAGTGACAATATAAGGTCAATATATAAACGTCATCACTAGGTTACATGTTGTAGCTAGTTTTTAACGGCCAACTCCCCATCCAAGCAGGCAGGTTTATCATAGTGACCTATATTCTTGAGAAATATCACTTTTGTGTTGGGAGTAAAAGTAAAACAGTGTGGTTCCAGCTAGAGCGTTACTCAATGTGTTTCCTAACAGTTTCGAATAGGCCTACTCACTTGGAAAAAGTAAAGAAAAAATTCAAGTCCGATGTTGACGGAAATGGTTTCGCCAGACGCGCCACAACAAGCTTGATCATATCGGGTGTATGTATTTCAATAACTATACTGCCGATCGGAATTAGGATCGATGCTCCCAGATTAAAACAAGGAGAGACTGTCCTATTTCTGTGATCACACACATAAAGGAACTATATTGACACCTCAAACCAAAACCATTCGTGGTTCTTTCCAATAAATCAACTTCCTAATATATTGTGTGACAAAATTATTTTGGTTTGAGGTGTCATATTTTTGTTATAAGAGAAAATCCTCACTGTAAATGCCTCAAAAATACCAAATCAGGCTGAGGAAAACGGAACATCGCAATTTTTTCAAGGCTGATAAATCAGTATGTAAACTTCTAGAAAAATCTGATTTAGCAGGTTTTGGATTGTTAAAAAAAAATTCAGCTTGATTACCATCACACACAAGGGAGTTATTCCCGCATTGTCGTCACATATCCTTTCTGAACAACTGAGATATATTAGACGGGCTACCTGAACTTGTTGAAACGGTCATTCGACGACCTCCACGATGACATGGAATTTAATTTTGTTTTTTTCAAATGGCATCACTATCATAACGGCGATTTATCGTCAGCCGTTGACATATCCGAGGGAGGTAGCAGGAACAAACATTGTCTTCTCGGCCGTCATAAGGTTCATTTCTATGAATTTCATGCATTTTGTTGGCTATATATTATGGAAGGGCTCTGCCAAATTTAGCTGGAATAAGCTCCCATCATATTTTTTTTTTTTTCATTATTCCTGTGAAATTTCGTATATCAACGATATCTTCCCCTTCTCTCTACATGCAGCTACCCGGTTTCGTTCTGTGTTTATGCCCAACTTACACATATTATGGAACATATATCAGGCTATGTCTGCCAAATTTTGTAAAAAATGAAGGTTTCATTGTTAGTATTGTTAAGTACATGTACCCGTATTACACACCGACAACAATCCGCCCTTTACAATACTACAATACCCCCCTCCGTCCCCCCCCCACACACACACACACTCCAGCTTCTCCATCACAGGAGCAGCTCCGGATAGTAATTTCTAATAAGAGACACAAACATGTTGGAGGATTTATTATAGAATATCCCAATCTTAATAAACTAATATCCTATCAATGCTCCCCAATCGTACATTTCAGTTGAATTTAGTGTTCTGAGCGCCCATATCATGAATATTTGATAGCATTATGACATCATGGTCGCATCTGGACTAATCCATTTGCAGTCGGGGAGGGGAGATAGGGCCACCGTGTTGGTTTATCCCAATGTTTACACCGAAGACCAATCCATATATCTACCTCGTAATATGGTGCCACAATGTCGGGACCGCGGCAACATGAAAAGACACTCCACCAGCCTGGCGTCTAAGTCGACTGAGTCAACCCAAAATTCTGTACCATCAATGCCCCCTTCAAAGCACTATGAAGCGTTCTCAGTGATTGGTTGACACACTCGAGTTACTGCAAGCCTGTTAGATCCTTCAAGCAACGTATCCAAATGGGGAAGCAGATAGGATTTCATTTTAATTAAATTGAGAATATCCATGCAAAATTCAATTTAAATGAATCGTGCCTTTGTTTTCTAAATATTCATTTGACATTTTATATTTCTAATTGCAAATTCAATTGAAGTATACTTCTAAAGTTGTTATCGTAACTATGCTTGTTGGGTCCGTGTAACCTTGCACAATTCAATTTTCGTTTTTTGTTTTTGTGTTCTCAAAATCAAAAATTGAAAATTGACCGTCAATTTTCAATTTTCGTTTTTTGTTTTTGTGTTCTCAAAATCAAAAATTGAAATTTGACCGTCAATTTTCAATTTTCGTTTTTTGTTTTTGGTTTCTCAAAATCAAAAATTGAAAATTGACCGTCAATTTTCAATTTTCGTTTTTCGTTTCACTTGTCCCAAAAATGAAAATCAAATAATGAAAATTGCCTCGACTTGTCCGTTTTTCGTTTTTTGATTTTAACTTTGACTCGTCAATGTTAACTGCGCACGCGCAAGACTTATGATGTCACTTTCGGTTCGCGGAGTAGTATGGAAAGTGCAAATCGGATTGTTTAGGCAGGTGTGGAGCATAACATGGAAAAACAGTAGGGGGCAAGATGTGGGAGTTTCACTACACTATAGATCCCTGGAGCCAGGCATTCGAGCTAGAATATAATGGGCCAACTGCGCATAAGCGAGTAGGCAATCGTGCAGCAGGTGTGAAGCATTATATGGAGAACAACGGGGTTGATACACATGGGAGTTTCATTAAAGTAGGGTAGTATAATAAATACGTGGGTACCCTAATCACATCTTCATTTTATCTAGCCAATTTCTACGTTCCCACTTCGAACTTCCCTTGATATATCTGGACCCCTTCAATGTTCAAATAACTTATAAATAGACACGAGACGTCACTGACCTCGAAAACATTTGAAATTCGGAATGGGTCGCACAAGAGCGTTATTGATTGGCTGACCTAATTAGTGGGCACCTTATTAGGAGGAAAGACGCCGCTAATAGAGGATGATGTCACTCAACGTGACTTCATTCGCAATCGATGTACGCTCTGATTGGTTCTTCTGTCGTTAGTAGGTGAAATTTACACCTCGGATTTGAACACTGAAGGGGTCAGATGAATCAAGGCAGGTTCGAAGTGGGAACGTAGAAATTGGCTCGATAAAATGAAGATGCCTAATCATAACCCCCAAGGAAACTTCCCACGTCGATGTGTTGAAGCGTTTGACACCCACACTTGCGTTGAAGCGTTTTTGACGCTGAACGTTGACGAGCATCTGAACGCTCCAACGATCCAGGTCCCAAAAATAGAGAATGAAGATTGGACCTGAAGCGTTGAAGCATTCAGACGTCTGACATCAAACGTGGCGATTGTGTGCTTGTTTGAAATGGTGGTTTACGGGCCGCATACTTACTCTTATTGGTATTAAATCTTTGTTGGTATCTTTATAAATACTATATTTCAAATCAATAGCAAATAGCGGTTGTCTGCATGAATGCTGTTCGCTTTTGTAGCGCTCTAAACATCTATTTTTAGAAATGAGAAAATCTAAGACTGCGTTCTGATTGGCTCAGGCCTCAAGGCCAATAACCATTGAGAACAGCGGGATGCCACATATCCAGACCTGTCTGGTGCATCTTCACAAGTCCAGGTAAATCGTGAATCCCCGCACATAGACTGCAGTACTCTCTGTTAATTCAAGATATTAACAGACAGTGATAGTGTACTGTTCCAGCTGTCTCCCCTTCAGAGATTGGTCATTCGACTCCGCCATTTCAAACTAAGACGAGCATTTTCATTGGATCACTATTTATAGGAGCCACCCCAATCTTCATACACAACCACGTGACTGTCTCAGTTGACCGATGACATAGCGCGGCATCGTTTTCGATTTCAAAATCTGGCGTATAACTGGGAAAATGTTGTTGTTGCTGCATCAGCCTATCATTGGCCCTCCGTAGAAGGGTCCAATACTATAGGCTATCCCCGCACAGGGTTTACTTGGACATTTTTGGTGATTCGAGTGAGTTCTTGAGTCGTTGCCTCAATCTCGAACATTTCATCCCCGAGGTTATTTTGAATTAGCATGTCGGTATCCCAAGCCGGCGGTTTTTGCCTTGACTCTCGATGTCGATTTCAGCCTGACATCAAAGTTATGCCAGCGATGTCACATCTCAAACCGTCCAGCTAGTGGATTGGAGTAATGAGCTAGCTGAACCTGTTGAATAATTGGTTTGATTTAGAGGATACCCCTTGATCTTTTTTTTATCCAGAACTATCGTGTGCAACCATGCAACCAAGGCAATGTATAGATACCCTAACAAATCGATCAATACACTGGCTCCCGAGGATGGCCTGGTGGGCCACATGCCTCTCACGCTCCACACCTCTCATACGACACGATTTGCGTTTTCTATTCTACTCGTCGTACCGGAAGTGACATGATAACCCGTCCACATGAGAACTTAACATAGATACGTCAAAGTTAAAATCAAAAACGAAAAACGGACAAGTCGAGGCAATTTTCAATATTTGATTTTCATTTTTGCGTGAAGCAAAACGAAAAACGAAAATTGAAAATTGACTGTCAAATATCAATTTTCGTTTTTTGTTTTTGTAATCCCAGAATCAAAAATTGAAAATTGACGGTCAAATTTCAATTTTTGATTTTCAGAACACAAAAACAAAAAACGAAAATTGAAAATTGACGGTCAATTTTCAATTTTTGATTTTGAGAAACCAAAAACAAAAAACGAAAATTGAAAATTGACGGTCAAATTTCAATTTTTGATTTTGAGAACACAAAAACAAAAAACGAAAATTGAAAATTGACGGTCAATTTTCAATTTTTGATTTTGAGAACACAAAAACAAAAAACGAAAATTGAATTGTGCAAGGTTACACGGACCTTGTTGCTCATAAAAGTGCCCAAAATCAGATAAATATTTGTTTTCCTATTTCGTCATGTAGTTGTTGCGGGGAAATAACATACAAACTTGAAAAATCTGACAGAACATGAGGCAGCACCTAAAAGGTGCAACAACCCCTCAGCCAGACAGTTTTAGTCAGTGTATATTGGTACACAATGAATGGAAAATGCATATGTAAAAGTCTGAAAGATTTGGATGAATGCAGAAGATGCTTTAGCAGTGGCTTGAAAAAAGATTAAAATGTGATAAATTCAGCGTGGGGTGTTGGATGAATTGAAGAACTATAATAAATAGTTTGACATATTACGTGCGAAAAATATGACAGAAGAACAAAAATATTCTGAACAAAAACAAAAGGCTTCAAGCCATTCTTGCTTTGAACCCTAATAATAATCTGAACAATAATAAAAGTATTTCGATTTTCAGTGGGAGCCAAGTAATATAGCGTTTTTGATAGGAATACGAAGCTGCGCATCTAAAACCCCTCGGCTCTGGGTGCCAGCCATTCACAATTTATTCAATTTGAACCATACATGTACTACTTTGAAAATATCAGGAACATCAAGCAGTCAAGTGACAAATATACAGATTATCAAAAAACTTGTAATCAGAAATGACCGAAAAGTTTTCCGTCCAATCAGAGAAACCGGCAGTCATTACTTGTCTCTTGATGTATCTATGACGTATACCAAGCAAACTGAACACTTGAACAGTATCAAAGGATATATAGATCATCAATGATTTTACATCAATTGAAACTGGCTGCCAAGGTTTCCATCCAATCAGAGAAAACGGTTCGGTCATTCATTTTTAGTCTCTTGATGCACTGATGATGTATACAAAGTCTTGCATCAAACACTTGTACAGTACCAGAGGTATAGATTTTGCATAAATTAAAGATGGCAATAAAGTTTTCCACCTAATCAGAGAAATTGGTTGTCATTAATTGTAAGTTTCTTGATGTATCGATGATTTGTAGTTTCATATGAAGTACTAAAATGGTATCAGATATAGATTAATGATTTTGTATAAATTAAAATGGTCGCTAAGATTTCCGCCCAATCAGAGAAACCAGTTCTGTCATTCATTGAAAGTCTCTTGATGCATTGATGATGTATATCAAATTTTACATCGAGCACTTGAACGGTATCAGAGACAGAGATCATTAATGATTTTGCATAAATTGAAGATGACTGCCTATCCTTCCCGTCATTCAGAGGAACTGATGTGGTTATTCATTGCCAGTCTCTTGATATATCAATGCTGTATACCAAGTTTCATATAGAACACTTAAATGGTATCAGAGATATACATCATTAAAAAGTTTGCATAAATTGAAGATGGCCGCCAAGATTTCCACCAAACAGAGAAACCAGTTCTGTCATTCATCATAAGTCACTTGATACATCGATGATGTTTACCAAATTTTACATCGAGCACTTGAACGGTATCAGAGATACAGATCATTAATGATTTTGCATAAATTAAAAATGGCCGGCCATCCTTCCCGGCTCTCAGAAGAACTGATGTTGTTATTCATTGCAAGTCTCTTGATACATCGATGCTGTATACAAAGTTTCATATAGAACACTTCAATGGTAATCAGACAAATACATCATTAAAGATTCTGCATAAATTAAAGATGGCCGCCAAGGCTTTCACCCAATCAGGGCAACTGGTTTGGTCATTCCTT
This sequence comes from Hanleya hanleyi, assembly GCA_036873755.1. Classification (NCBI taxonomy): domain Eukaryota; kingdom Metazoa; phylum Mollusca; class Polyplacophora; order Lepidopleurida; family Hanleyidae; genus Hanleya; species Hanleya hanleyi. The sequence continues at coordinate 12,035 of JAVTVY010044100.1, read as the reverse complement.
TAACGTTTCTTGATGTATCGATAATCTATACCAAGTTTTACACTGAAAAGTGAAATTGTTTTCGAGATACACAAGATTCATGGTTTCGCATAAATTAAAGACGGCCGCCAAAGTTTCCACCCAATCGGGTCCAGATTCAATAGGATTCTGGGTCACGAGCATATGGATGTGCACGGCAAGTTGTATCGATAATCTATACCAAGTTTCACAATGAACAGCGAAATGGTGTCCGAGAAACACAATATTCATGGTTTCGCATAAATTAAAGACGGCCGTCAAAGTTTCCACCCAATCGGGTCCAGATTCAATAGGGTTCTGGGTCACGATCATATGGATGTGCACGGCAAGATTGGTGCGCCTAGGGCAAGTCGTTCTAAAGATATCTTGGTAACGAGAAAGCTGTTTCGCATAAATTAGAGATGGCCGCCAAAGTTTCCAACCAATCGGGTCCAGATTCAATAGGCTTGTGGTTGACCACCCAACAATCCTGCATACCAAATTTGAAATCTCTAGAAGCAACGGTTTGGCTTCTATACCGGTCACAAGAATTGTTGCCGAATAATCCGTGACGTTGTCATGGAAACCGCAAAATTCATCATAAATTACCCAAATTCGATAGGCTTGTGGGTGACCACCCAACAATCCTGTATACCAAATTTGAAGTCTCTAGAAGCAAAGGTTTGGCTTCTAGACCGGTTACAAGAATTGTTGACGACTGACGACCAGACGACCGGACGACCGTACGACCGGACGACCGACCGGACGTACTTGCCGACGACAAGACCCCACAGCCTTATAGGACAAAACAATGCATTTTTCGATATGGCTATGAAATCATCAGAGCGACCATCCTTTTTTTTTCAGATTTGAAATTGTGTAACTTTAGCGCAAGCTAAATTTCAAAACCCCTTTCCCCGCCCCTGGTCCAAGATTAAGAAAAATATTTCGGAGTAGGGTGGAAATGACCCCCGACCCCAGCCTATATAAACGCCACTTCGTCGAGGTCAGGGATACGCCGCTCCCTAAACATCCACGTGTCAAGGAAGCTAAAACTTCTCATACCATACCGTTGGGTCAAGCTCAACCAGAAAAGTGTAAAAAAAAAAAATTCAAGATGACCACCATGTTAACGCCATAGTGAGTTTTCTCCGATTTTTCGGTCGGAATTTCCGATTGTTTTTATCTATGCAATTTTCTGCATGATTATTTCTTAAATATTCATCTGAGGTCAAACAAAATATAATTCTTGTCCATTTTATTCTTTCAGAAAAAGACAGTCGGAATTTTTTGAAGAGCTGAATCACATTCATAACCTCTCCGATTATAACAATATTTGAGCAAATTAGAAGCCAGGCTAACTGTCGTATATTTCATCCCCCACAGACTCAGTTGTATCCGTGAATTGCCACCACATTGACGTCACAGTGATTTTTTTTCCGATTTTTGGTCGGAATTTCCGATTTTTTTATTTATGCAATTTTCTTTAAAAAATTTGCATGATTATTTCTTAAATATTCATCTGGGATCAAATAAAATATACTTTTTGTCCATTTTATTTTTTTCGGAAAGACCAGTCGTCATTTCTAGTAGTGCTGAACACATTCATGATCTCTCCGATTATAACAATATGTGAGAAAATTAGAAACCAGGCTATGCATCTTATATTTCATCCCCTACGAACTCAGCTGTATGTATCCGTGGTGAATATTTTGATTGGAGCGACGCCCACGTGTCATTCCCTCGACCACATGCATCAAAGAGACCGTTCTACAGGGTATTCTCGTTATAAACTCGGCTTGTCTGTGAATACGGAGAAAAACGCTCTAACGTCGTGCATTCATTGGCTGTTATTTTATAAACGGACTGTTCGAGTTGTGAAAGTACTGCTCTAATCTGCGTGCAGGGCTGGTACGGAGTAGACAAACCTTCATTATGAAGGATGGCATATGAACGTTTTACCTTCACGATATACATGTAATAAAACACAGTGACCGAATTTGGTATGCCTATGGCCCAACAAGGCCAGGGTTAACTGAGGTGGGATAAACTGAATCTCTTGTGTAATCTATAGCTCGTACGCAACAAAACAGTACGGATGAATGACAAAGATTGGCACCTTTAAGACAAACTAAGTTCACCTGACGAAGCAGATCTATCCGGGAAAGCTCACAACCATTAAACTAAGTTAGTCTTAAAGGAGCCACCCTTCGTTATTCATTTATACTACAAAGACTAACACGGCTGGCCCCGATATCTAGAGCAGTACGGGTTTACCTTTTCAGATCTCCACATTGAATGCATGCAGCATGTCTCCATTGATGCTGTTCATCGGACCGGTAAAAGGAGTGAATAACTGGCTAACTTAATATTCTGTTAGTACACATTTTTGGGCGTATCTTTAACGTATAGGGGCGAGTTTTTCAACATGCATGCACCCTAGATCGCGGCCGACGGGATATTATGTCTATTTATCAGAGGTAGGTTTTCATTTCAACACATTACGGTGGTTGCCATGTACAATACTAACAAGTTGTTTTTGAAAATCTGCTCAAGCTGAAATTGTTTGACCGCCGCCAGTCCTGTTTATCAATGGCCGCCCTCTCTCGTCCTGTAAAACCATGCGCTGTTTGTCATCGCTGTGTAAATTACACGAGCATAAAACGTTCTCTAAAAAAGTTTTGCGATTTGATAATCTTTTCGTCCCTCAGGCTTTATACACAGGAGCTTGTTGCTGGTCAGTTTATATAATTATGATATTAATTTTCATATATACTCTCCTCCTACATCGTAGAGTAGGAGGAGAGTATATATGAAAATTAATATCATAATTAATAACTGACCAACAACAAACCCTGAGGTTTTATATATATATCTGAACAGATTATCTCAATAACATACAACCCTCTTCGGATCTAATATTTGAAGTCTTGTCATTTGTTGTTAATTATCATGCGTTTATACACGTATCTACTTTTCACATACCCCCAGTGCCCTTCTTCTACTGAGTAGAGAATTACGGCTAAATTCAGGCATATCCTTGTTTTCCTATTATTTATACCTCAGAATTTGAGAAGACAATTGCATAAATGAAAAAAAAAAAGAATTAATAATTTATTTGAAAACGTTTGTGATGTCATTAGTGTGACCATTTTAGTACAATTTTCTCGTATAGCTTCACCTCAAAGCTAAAGGTTGGTACGTTCCATCCACCTAGCCTTGGGGATACCGAAAATATCCGTGAATTGGGGAGGCGGGGGCGGGGGGGGGGGCTTTTTTACATTGGAAATCACTGAGGTGAGTTAGGGTTAACGGGAAGATAAAGCAACATTTGTTAGCATAATTCTCTGTTGTTTTCATTTTTCAGTTGTATGTTGATGATATAGATGTATTTGTACCACTAAGTATGTGTGATTAGCAGTGTATTTCGCCTTGTTCTGATACATGTAACACACCATCGGATAAAAGCTCAAACCATGCAGGATCCCGGTTTTTAAATAATCTAAAATCGTTGTAGGTTTATCGGCTGCGGATACATTTATGCGTGAACGCGGAACAGGAGAAACGAATCCAGCTTAGACCGAGCACGTGGTTTTCAGTGTTTTTAACAAAAGAGAGAACAAAAAGGAATGTAGAAAATGAGATGTGTTTCTTTCCCCCATACCAAAGCTGTAACATCCTGATGCCATACAGCTGTGTGATCGTCAAACCTGGTAAATAACGGTTTTGTATTAACTTCGAGATTTTGCACTGAGTCACTACGAGCCTGAAATTAAATTAGAGAGAAAATTTCCCCATCAATTCGATCTGTCATATCGATTAGAAAAATACAGTAGCCGCTATTTTATCCTTGTTTTTCAAGAAGAAAACTCGACAACCAACTTTCAGACAATCTACGTAGGCCTACCTGTGATTTGTTTCTTTGATTAGGTCGAAGACAAAAACACACTCTCTAAAAAAAGTTGAGTGAAATTTCACTCAAGTAAGAGTGGAAATTCATCCCACTCAGTACTTGAGTGAGATTTTCACTCAACTTGAGTTACTTTTCACTCGACTTGAGTTAAATGCACTCAACTTGAGTGACATTCACTCAAGCACAAGAGTGGAAATTCATCCCACTCAAGCTGAGTGAACTTGAGTGGATTTAACTCAAGTTGAGTGAAAAATAACTCAAGTTGAGTGAAAAGTAACTCAAGTTTGACTGAACAGGTACATTTCCCTCAAACTTGAGTGGAACAGTTCACTCAAGTTTTTTTAGAGAGCACTAAGAACACGTGACCGCTGGTGCAGCTATGGAAGCATGCTGTGTGCAACCACAGGTTTTGGGGGGTGTGGGCGGTGGTATTAATGTGAAGTGTCGAAATATGGGGTCTCTATACATAACCCCATAAAACATGGGGTTATGTATAGAGACCCCATATTTCGACACTTCACCCTAATACCGCCCCCCCCCCCCCAAAACTCTTGTTTTGAGGGTCAGTGGCGTCGGAACCGGGGGGGGGGGGGCCAGGGGGGGGCCCGGGCCTCCCCACTTTTGATTGGGGGGGGATATCTTTGGGCCCCCCTCCACTTTTCGGCACTACTAACTGATCATATTCTCACATAAAAATTACCGATAGAGTGCCAGGACGTGCAGTGGTCTGTTATAGGCCTGTTTTGTTTGTGTTAAACCAGGAAGTCAAACAGAGTCTGGCATATTCTTCAATATCGATGCGTGTTTATGCGAAACAAATGTGAAAATAGAACGGTGAGCCATAAATCTATATACATTGTGTTCAGATTTATTTCCGGGAAAACGCGTAATACGCATCTCCGGCAACCTGAGACCCGGAGCTTCCGGGGTCTAGGCGGCCTCGGGACCCTCGCATGTTAGGTTGTGAGGATCGCTTATTTTAGCTTTGTATAAATGAATCGGTATCATATTGGTTTTAATGTTTCATGATGTAAAGGTCATCGTTTTCTTATGTGTTAAATATTACTAGAAAGTCAAATGGATTCAGTCATGAAAGATTTTTCGTGCTCATAAATGCGAAACAAACGTGAAAATAGAATCATAAATCTGCATATGTTATGTTCGAATTTATTTCCGGGAAAACGCTTAGGACGCATCTCTGGAAATCTGGGACTTTGGGGCTTCCGGGGCATAGGCGGCCCCTGGACCTTCGCCCATTGGGCTGTGAGGATTTCCCTGTTTTATCTTTGTGCGAATGAATCGTATCGGTAGGCATATTGGTTTCCCTTCCAAGAATTAAAAGTCATCAATTTGCATGTTTTAACTATACCTAGAAAGTCAAATGGATGCAGGCATGAGGTGCGATATTTTCAATACCGATGCGTGCTTATAATTGGAAAAAATCTTGAAAATAGAATCATAAATCTGCATGCAGTATGATCAGTTTTATTTCCGGGAAAACGCTCATAACAGATCTCCGGTGATTTATAGGACCCCGGAACTTCCGGAGCCTAGGCGGCCCCTGAACCCTCGTCTGTTGGGCTGTGAGGATTTCCTTGTTTTATCTTTGTGTGAATGAATCGTATCGGTAGGCATATTGGCTTCCCCTCCAAGAACTAAAAGTTATCGTTTTGTATGTTATGAATATAACTAGAAAGTCAAATGGATGCAGGCATGAGGTGCGATGTTTTCAATATCGATGCGTGCTTATAATTGGGAAAAAATCGTGAAAATTGAACCATGAATCTGCATGCAGATTGATCAGTTTTATTTCCGGGAAAACGCTCAGAACGCATCTCCGGCGATCTAGGATCCCGGAGCTTCCAGGGCCTAAGCGTCCCTTGGACCCTCGCCTGTTGGGCTAAGAAGATTTCCTTGTTTTATCTTTGTGTGAATGAATCGTATCGGTAGGCATATTGGTTTCCCTTCCAAGAACTAAAAGTCATCGTTTTGTATGTTTCGAATATAACTAGAAAGTCAAATGGATGCAGGCATGAGGTGCGATGTTTTCAATATCGATGCGTCTTTATAATTGGGGGAAAAATCGTGAAGATAGAACCATAAATTTGCATGCAGTATGATCACTTTTATTTCCGGGAAAACGCTCAGAACGCATCTCCGGCGATCTAGGACCCCGGACCCCTCGCCTGTTGGGCTGTGATAGTGGCCCCCCCCACTTTCAATTACGTTCCGACGCCACTGAGGGTCTGTGGTGGAACAGATAACCTGCCATGTTAAATCATTGTACTGGGCGAGGCTGTCCATACGGATATTTACAGCATAATACTGCCTCGCATATAATCCGATTGATTTGTCCACCGATTCATAATTGATTTTACTACATGCAACATTGTGGCCTTGGATCGCAGTCGTGTATCCATATAGTTGCCATATTTTCACCGTCTACCGGAATTGCCCTTCACTCTGATTAAACTAAGATCTGAGAGCTGTAGAAAGCATTATAAGCGTTACACTCTCGCACAGCTTGATAACGTTAGTATATAGGATAGGAAGGGAATGACTTTAATGTGGAGAATTGAACAAAATCCTCTAGGGCTCCGAATGATTCCCTAAAGTATACAGTCTCATATATTCTTCAAGTTTCTCCGGCTTTCCAATTGGGGGGACTGACATTTCTACAAGAGAAGGCTCTGTTGCAACTACTAATCATACAATTGTGGCATTATTAGTTGCTACAGGGCTCTCCATTTTTTTTCTCACTTCTTGTACAGGTATGCTAAAAGATAGGATGATCGACAAAAAAAAAATGCCTCGTTTGAAAATGACATCATTGTGACGTCATCAAAACGGCCATTTTTTCACATTTCCTGGTAGATGATGACCCCAGGATATAAGGTTGTTAGTTTCAGTCCACTAGTTCAGGGGTTGAGATAGACATTGGGGCGGTGGGATCCCCCCTCCCCCATCCATGTTCACAACGTCAAGGTGTTTTTTTGAGCCAAAGGCGAAACCTTGACCATTTGCATACCAGACCGCGTTCCGCCCAATTTTAGTAGTCATTTCAGTCACGTGATCTCTTGACCTTTTGAAAAATTGCACTGATGGCAAAATACGTTAGAGTTTTACTTTCTGTGCTAAACTATTCGCTGATAAGGAATGTAAAATATTTAAATCAAGCATGCATGGCCATAAAATAATAATGGATGGATCAGTGAAATTTTATAGAAATCCGTGCGTTATTTCAATCAATTCGAGTCCTTCAGTGGGTAGGCGAGGTCGAATACACGGACATCGCGCGGACCGCCTTTAAAGTTTCAGTGTTTCCTACATTTGCCTGGCTTATTGGATGGTTGATGGTAAATGAATGGGTATATTTTTTCTTTAAACTATCTTTCGTTTAAATTTATTAATGGTCATGGTTGTTGAAAATAGGCGTGTTCATCTGCCACTGGGTATCCCACAAGCTAGGGTGTTTTCGAATATCTTGTCACGGTCGCCATGATTGCGGTAAATAAGTGATCTGATTGGTCAATATACGCAAGATGTTGCTTTGCAGCTGTGTTTCGTTGAATACGATACAGTGCTCATGTGTACCAGGGGTATCTAGAATAGAACAAACATCGAAATCGCCACAAGATGCGAGAAATGCAGCCCAGAATTCCAAAATTTTATGCCATTTGATAACGAGAGATCCTGGAGGATCTTGGCGCCCACCATTGTCTGATAATTGTAAGCTAATGACAAGAGGATCTTTTTGTCCATTGTTACTAAGAACAAACGAATGATTTGTAATTTTGTTTGCAGAATTTCGAATTTGGGCGAAAAAGATCGAAAAATGGACACTGGAAAACACCAAGATATTATCTATCTAAGGTTCAGGAGTTTCAAGATGTCTAGAAACTGTACTTGATGTCGGTTGTTATAGTACAAGTGAAATGAGCAAAGTTAGTCTGAAAGTGAATGTTCGGAGGATCCTTCGTCTTCGTTTTGTAGTATTTTTTTTTTTTTTTTGCACGTGTCATCATTGGGTACTGGAAGCGAAGACTAATCTCTTCGACACTTTGGCATGATCCCTGATTATCTCCCTTGGATCGAAACACGCAATAGTCTACAGTTGTCGAGTTGTGACGTTGTTTCACAAGAGTGACGTCCCTTCGGCAGACAAAACGGTGGGGCAGTTCACGTGCAACGGCATGGACCGATTTAAAATTTGATTAAATTTAAAATTCTTCAATTTAAAATTTGAAGAAATATATTTTAATTCGGAATCATTTGAACTCCTTGATATAGAAGGCGAAAGTATGGATATTCTCTATAGTCAATATATAGAATAGTTTGATAAGCCGACTCTTGTAATGCAAGGTCGCAACTCGGGAATACAGTATTAATTTGAAGCATAACTTGGATTTTCGAATCGGACCAAAAAGGTATCTTGCACAACTGGACCACAAGGGGAACGTATATACCGAATTTGAGAAAGATCCATGAGGTACTTCCTGAGAAATCACGATAAAATTTCATGGGGAAATCCAAAATGGCCGCCTGGAGGCCAAATTGGATTTTCGAATCAGACCAGAAAAGGTATCTTGCACAACTAGACACCAGGGGGAACCTGTGTACCAAATTTGAAAAAGATCCATGCAATAGTTCCTGAGAAATCGCAATAACAAAGTCTCATGGGGAAATCCCAGATGGCCACCTGGTGGCCATATTGGATTTTGGAATCGGACCAGAAAAGCTACCTTGCACAACTAGACCACAAGAGAAACCTGTGTACCAAATTTGACAAAGATCCATGCATCAGTTCCTGAGAATTCAAGATAACAAAATTTCATGGGGAAATTCAAAATGGCCGCCTGGTGGACATATTGGATTTTCGAATCGGAACGAGAAAAGTATCTTGCACAACTGGACCACAAGGGGAACCTGTGTACCAAATTTGAGAGAGATCCATGCAGTACTTCCTGAGAAATCACGATAAAGTTTCATGGGGAAAACTAAGATGGCTGCCTGGTGACCATATTGGATTTTCAAATAGGACCGAAAAAGGTATCTTGCACAACTAGACGCCAAAGGAAAACTGTGTACCAAATTTGAGAAAGATCCATGTAGTACTTCCTGAGAAATGACGATAACAATGTTTCATGAGGAAATCCAAGATGGCTGTTGGTGGCCATATTGAATTTTCGAATCGGACTGGAAAAGGTATTTTGCACAACTAGACCCCAAGGGGAACCTGTGTACCAAATTTGAGAAAGATCCATGCAGTACTTCCTGAGAATTCACGATAACAAATTTTCATCGGGAAATCCAAGATGGCTGCCTGGTGGCCATATTGGATTTTCGAATCGGACCAGAAAAGATATCTTGCATAACTAGACCCCAAGGGGAACCTGTGTACCAAATTTGAGAAAGATCCAAGCAGTAGTTCCTGAATCTTGAGAAATCGCGATAACAAAGTTTCATTGGGAAATCCAAGATGGCCGCCTTGTAGCCATATTAGATTTTCGAATCGGATCAGAAAAGGTATCTTGCACATCTAAACCCAAGGGGAACCTGTGTACCAAATTTGAGAAAGATCCATGCAGTAGTTCCTGAGAAATCACGATAAAGTTTCATGGGGAAAACTAAGATGGCCGCCTGGTGGCCATATTGGATTTTCAAATCGGACCGAAAAAGGTATCTTGCACATCTAAATCCCAAGAGGAACCTGTGTACCAAATTTGAGAAAGATCCATGCAGTACTTCCTGAGAAATGACGATAACTATGTTTCATGGGGAAATCCAAGATGGCTGCCTGGTGGCCATATTGGATTTTCGAATCGGACCACAAAGGGTATCTTGCACAACTAGACCCCAAGGGGACCCTGTGTACCAAATTTGAGAAAGATCCATGCAGTAGTTCCTGAGAAATCGCGATAAAGTTTCATGGGGAAAACTAAGATGGCTGCCTGGTGGCCATATTGGATTTTCAAATCGGACCAGAAAAGGCATCTTGCACATCTAAACCCCAAGGAGAACCTGTGTACCAAATTTGAGAAAGATCCATGTAGTAGTTCCTGAGAAATCGCGATAAAGTTTCATGGGAAAAACTAAGATGGCCGCCTGGTGGCCATATTGGATTTCCAAATCGGACTGGAAAAGGTGTCTTGCATAACTAGACCCCAAGGGGAACCTGTGTGCCAAATTTGAGAAAGATCCATGCAGTACTTCCAGAGAATTCACGATAACAATGTTTCATCGGGAAATCCAAGATGGCTGCCTGTTGGCCCTATTGGATTTTCAAATCGGACCAAAAAAGGTATCTTGCACAACTGGACCACAAGGGGAACCTGTGTACCAAATTTGAGAAAGATCCATGGAGTAGTTCCTGAGAAATCGCGGTAACAAAGTTTCATGGGGAAATCCAAGATGGCCGCCTTGTGGCCATATTGGATTTTCGAATCGGACCCAAAAAGGTATCTTGCACAACTAGACCCCAAGGGGAACCTGTGTACCAAATTTGAGAAAGATCCATGGAGTAGTTCCTGAGAAATCGCGGTAACAAAGTTTCATGGGGAAATCCAAGATGGCCGCCTTGTGGCCATATTGGATTTTCGAATCGGACCAAAAAAGGTATCTTGCACAACTAGATCCCAAGGGGAACCTGTGTACCAAATTTGAGAAAGATCCATGAAGCAGTTCCTGAGAAATCGCGGTAACAAAGTTTCATGGGGAAATCCAAGATGGCCGCCTTCTGGCCATATTGGATTTTCGAATCGGACCAAAAAAGATATCTTGCACAACTAGACCCCAAGAGGAACCTGTGTACCAAATTTGAGAAAAATCCATGAAGTAGTTCCTGAGAAATCGCGGTAACAAGAATTGAGGACGGACTGAAGACGGACGGACGACGGACCACGGACGAAAAGTGATTTTAACAGCCCACCATCTGGTGACGGTGGGCTAAAAAGGGAGCCCACCTGGTCCCCACCCCCAACCCTTCTTGTAGAGCCTTCCGCCGTCTCTGAGACTAATTTTCCTACACACGGTTGGGATTCAGTATTACGAATATGAATATGTTTAACAGAAGGCAGAATTGACAGAATTGATAAGACCACAACGATGCGGGAAAATCAATACGAATCCAAACATATATGAGGTATGAAAAGGAAAATGACCTGCACACATGCTCACGTGTCTATTATTGTTATTATCTGATTTCAGGTTCATTTTCGTGACAGTTAGAAGGCCTTTTATGAAATGAAGCTTCGCAAACATCGCCAATTTGTTTAACAATGATCTGCTTCGACCATGCTTATTGGGAGGCTGGTGAACATCCTCCGGGTAATGGGACTAGTGTATCTCAGTGTATTTATATACTTGTTCTACCAAACTATACCTTACGGTAAGTATATATTGGCAGAATGTCCAACTTGTTTTCCTGGCATTTAGAAGTCGGAATAAGTATCCAAACGCATGTATGGCTACAGTACACTGATAGAAACTGCATCGGCGCGTCATCGGTTAAAAATATCGAGAAGTTGTTATCCTTCTGGGGCATTCCTGTCACCACCACCTTAAATGTTTTTCTGGTCCATGCGCTAGGGGGCTGAAACTTATCTCACAATACCCTTGGGTCAAGCTCTACCTGAATATGTAAAAATAATCGAAGATGACCGCTTTGATGACGTCACAGTGGTGTCATTTTCAATAAAGACATGGTTTTGTCCTTTTTTTTAAGTCAGATTTTTAAAATTTTTACTTATTTGTTTTCTTTGCAAAAACCGCATGATAAAGTAGTAAATCGTAATCTAATGTGATATAAAATAGACGTTGTGAACTTTTCATTGAAGGAAAGTAGGAATTTTCAAGAAGAATAAGGAAAACTTTTCTGGAACCGCACATGGCCAGCAATTCGAACTTTCCCATATATATCATCTGATCGGGGCTTATGCACATTGGCTCAAAATGAGCCCTTTATGATAAATTAAAAACTCACGGAATTTCAACTCTCATGTATTTATCGTTCCGAAGATAGGGTAGAAAATGTGGTAGGGGAGAGCATGGGTCATGCCTCCTCCCCCATCAGGCATGATAGGGTTAAGCGGAATATGAGACAAGTAACGAAAAAAGGTGTCAACGG
>JAVTVY010044099.1:0-20791 GCA_036873755.1 Hanleya hanleyi | reverse complement strand
GAAATTTTCGTCGAGCAGAATACTCTCATTCAATCACACAACTTATCGGGTGTTTTTTCTAATAGAAGAGGAGGGTATTTTTTATATTTTAAAGGTCCCAATCGAATGTGGAATTCTTTCAATTATTGAAAGCGCATCAGGGAAAAGTATCATACACACAATTAAAGTCAGCTCAAGTGGCGATTAGCTTATTATTGACGAGTTTGATATTACGATTTAACACAGGATTAGAGTTGCACAAATGACCACCTCACATGTCAAGTACGAAGGAACATGGTGTCATCTGAATAATTACTTACGCGTGACCATGGTTTAACAGGGTTCCACAGATTGCCATCTCTACCATTATTACATTTTGTCAAATTGTTTGGGTCCTTGTTGAATTATTTGAAGATATCCCAAGGGCACGTTCTCTTTATATTGACAACGCGAATGAAGGACTAAAATACGATCTCCACCACAGCCCTGATACTCTTGAACTTAATCAAATATCTCATCTTCTTCACGTCACGGAGAAACAGACGTTATAGCAGTTCACATTGTATGAGGCCTCACTAATGTTATAAAGGACATCTAGTTAATTTAATTATTCAACGAAGTCACGTACATATAATTCAGACTGTAAACGTTCCAATGACTTACCGTTGTATCATATTTAGTTTGTGTTTTGAGATATTGCTTCGTTAAGTTATTGTATCACCAACGACATTTGAATGAGCTTACATGTATCTGTACATTCACGTATCATGGATCAAGGATAATAGCAGCCTTCAGTTCCGACATTTCATGCATCGGACTGCATACCTAAATAATAATAATACCACGAAAAGCAGCGCCGATAACATAACATAATCCGGATATTGGTGAAAAAATACCCGATTTACAAGCATGTGTCTAATTTCCAGACAGACATAACATTTTCCTGTATGATGGACATGCACATGAACAGGTACAATAAAAGCGTACCTGAGATACAACACCTATCACGAATCGTTAGATGTGCTTTATAATAGGTTAACCAGAAGACTATACTGTGAAGTCATGTGAATCTGTCAGTATGTCGGCACCTCTTCCCACTTCCCTTGTATGTGTTGTAATGCGTAGATGCCAGGCAAATAGTCTCGAGAACTGACTTATTGCATTGGTGTACACATTCAGTTTGACGGTTTTAAAAGGGTTTTATTTCTAGTTTTGTTTATTCTGAGTTCTCCTTACTGTAGAAACCAGGGAAAGCAATATGTTGCTTTTGCGGTTAAATATTCACTCGATATTCCAATGCATACGCCATCAAGGTATATCCTCCAGATACAATCATTTTAGTGCATATCTCTTAGCAATATCTAGTTTGGATTTCCCTCGTGACTTCCGAGACGGATTTAGATTTATGGAAAGATCCATCTTAAAGACAACCAAAGTAAACAGTGTTCTCTGCATCGATTCATCTCTGAGCTTGAAATCAATACTAAATGTACATATCCCCCCACCTCTGAACGACGAACTTTGATTCTCTGTCTGTGACAAGTAGTGCGTTTGGTTCTTTTTCAAACGTCGGTATGAGAGATTGCCAACTTCCCTTTGTATTGGTTTGTTCAATCACACACTTGTATTTCGAATAGGTACCGCATTGTACCTTATATGATCTTGGACTATATAATTTGTTAAATTTCTCTATATCACTAGCATCATTAAAGTTGCCATAAAAGTTGCCATTGCTGCAGAAACTTATAAAACAGGGCTATTCCACCAAGCGCCTCCACTCAAAGTTTCTCAAATTTGGCGATACATATCGCATGCTGATAGCAAAATACGAACGTAGCGTGCAAGATCTATGGCGCTACGTTTCGTAACTTGTGTCTAATTCCGCTTAACCCGGGGCTAGGGGCCGTATGAACCCATGTACTTCAAGATCCTCATGGTACTCATATGAACAGTCACAATCAAAGCGTGACTGAGATACATCATTCTTTAGATGACGACTTTACAACGAATATTATGGATTAAGAATACTGATCAGCGATACGGATTTGATATTTTTGGAACATCATGATGTCTTGCCGGCATCATTGAAAACTGTTGACCGCTTCTCTCTTGCAGGAAACAAGCCTATGTTTATGTATACTATGATTGTCTTTTTGAATTTGGTGCTAATACTGTTATGTGGAAAATGGAATAGGTCTTTGGATTATGGACGCGGATATTCTCTAATGGACGACGGCTGGATTATGAATGACGGACTAGACGCTTGTTACATTGCATTGAATCACAGAAATACATTGAAAACCTTATCAAGGATCATCATTTCCCAAAGTACCGATATCTTATAGTAAAGGGCATTATGCATAAGTTGTTCTGCTCAAGTACTCTCTTGTATATATAGAGTGGAATTCAGAGTGATGGAAATCTATTGGTAACATTGTATTCCTTAATTAATTTTGCGGCCATCTTGAACTGGTTGTACTTTTTCATATATTTTCACCAATATGGACGATCTGAATCGAGCTTCAAATGGGACCTCCAACGGCCCAAGGTAATTTCTAGAAGAAAGTCTTTCAAGCTTAAAATGAATTGCTGCTTACTGCATAAAACGGTGGCAGAGATATCGTAATTTTTGTTGGTATGTCACCAAGTGAAACCAACTTGAATTCACAATTTTTACCAAACTCACCATTTAAATCCAGTTAATTCACAACTGGTTATCAGAACACAAAAAATAGCTCAAAAGTCAGAGAATATACAACTCGTTTGATGATTGTGCAATATTTGTGTCTAATACCGCTCAAGGCATATCCACATTAGTAATTATAATAAAAGCTTGGCTGGGATACAAATCATCACAGGGATCACTTTAATCTTTATGGGATGCTGCGAATAATAACAATTACAAGCGTCTGATCCGTCATTCGTAATTCAGCCGTCGTCCATTAGAGAATATCCGCGTCCATAATCCAAAGACCTATTCCATATTCCATATAACAGTATTAGCACCAAATTCAAAAAGACAATCATAGTATACATAAACATAGGCTTGTTTCCTACAAGAGAGAAGCGGTCAACAGTTTTCAATGATGCCGGCAAGACATCATGATGTTCCAAAAATATCAAATCCGTATCGCTGATCAGTATTCTTAATCCATAATATTCGTTGTAAAGTCGTCATCTAAAGAATGATGTATCTCAGTCACGCTTTGATTGTGACTGTTCATATGAGTACCATGATGATGTTGAAGTACATGGGTTCATACGGCCCCTAGCCCCGGGTTAAGCGGAATTAGACACAAGTTACGAAACGTAACGCCTAAGATCTTGGACGCTACGCTCGTATTTTGCTATCAGCATGCGATATGTATCGTCAAATTTGAGGAACTTTGAGTGGAGGCGCTTGGTGGTGTAGCCCTGTTTTATAAGTTCATGAGTTAAAAAAACTGTAGGCTATACTCATCTGAACAGCCAGAAAGGTTTCGATCAAACCATGATCAGGCGGTGTAGAATCGGCCATACACGATTAACTCACGAACATTTACCAAAAAAAAGAGCTGAAATATTGCTGAACCTTAAACCTTAATTCTCTCTCTCTCTCTTTCCTTTTGGTTCTTGTGATGTTTTTAGAAATATGAAATCGCAATGTTCTAGCCCCATAAGAGCAGGGATATGAAAGTCTGCTGCTTCCATAAGTCAGTTAGTGCCTTCAGAAGGCTTAGGTATCTGACTGATATGTTTCTCAGGTGGAATAGAAAAAATATATTTTAACTCTACCAGGCCTGGTCTGGAGCGCCATTGTTCTTACCCCTTCAACAGAAAGGCGGCTGAAACTTCCCATAATAATCTTGTTATCAAGCTGTACCAGAAAATGTAATAACCTCCAAGATGACCGTTCTGATGACGTCAGAGTCCCATCATATTGTAATAAAATGCTTTGTTGGTCAGAATTATCGCTGTTTTATTTGAGCAGATTTTTCAGATTTAAGCAGATTTTTCACAAAAAAGTTCTTAACACTGAACTGGGTTTCAGTCACACAATCATGGCCTCTGATGGGAAGGATAATCAATAAACACGAACAATGGGGATTGGAAAACGGTCCTTCCCACTCAATGTTTCCTGATCTATTTTCTCGTGGGTCTTACAGTGAATTCACAGCAGAACAGATTTTACTTTTTGTTCGGACGATAAAGGCACGAGAAGAGAGTCGAAAGTACGTTAAATTGCTTTAGGCGGACAAGCTTAAAATAATCGCTGTTTAACCCTACCAGGCCTTGGGGAGGGGGAGGGGGGATCAAAATGGCCCCACTACCTAACTTTCTGCGTTATCTTCGGAACGACAAAAAATTGAGAGCTGACACTCCCTGACTTTATGGTTTATTATATTGAGGTTGTTTTGAGCCTATTCGCATAACACCACGAGCAGAGGGTCATGAGCAAATTCAAGATGGCGCCCATGTGGGGTACCAGAAAAGTGACGTTTTCGTCATTTTCCTTCAAAATTTCCGCCTTTCCGCTATGAAAAGTTGAAAAAACCTATTTGATTTCTCATCACATTAATATTTACTAATTTATCGTGCCGTTTTGGGGGAGAAATTGCATAAATAAAAAATTCGAAAAATCTAACCGAAAAATCGACCAAAAATACCGTTTTCGGGTAGAGCTTGACCCAAGGGTATAGTGTGGTAAGTTTCAGCTCCCTACTCAATGGTAAGAAAAATAACTAGGGGGCAATTTCGGTCCCTCAGGCGTGGGTCCCAGGGTTGACATATAGCATTTAATACATACCACTAGGATTCCCAGGTTTAAAGATGTACAAAAAATAAAACAAAATGCTACTCGATGCAACTATTTCAAAATTGTCTCTAAAGTAAATAAAAACATGAATTTCAATTTCAAGTGAGGACGCCATAATACATTTTGTTCTCGCTCCAAATTACGGACAGGTTGCTATGAAATTCCAATGTACACTTTGGAATCTATATTTAGAAAAAGCATTCGTTACGGTAAATTGAAAATTTCCGCTCCATAATTCAAATTTTCCAAAACTCAACTCGTTCAAAATATTTTACATGAAAATGTGTTAATGTTCTTGTTGACGACGCCATACAGTGAACACTCAGCTAATAAAATCAACAACTATACGGAGAAGAAATAATAACTTGGAACCACTCCTTGTGAACCCCTTTCACCTTTGGGGCACGTGATGCAAACAGTACAATTTAAGAGCTACAGCAATTGGAATAAAGGACAATCACTGCGTGAAATGGTCAAGTTTCCAGTTCCGGAAACCTAATGGAAACAGTAGCGACACAGTTTCCAATAGGTTTCCGGTGAGTTTCCGCAAAGGAACAAATAAGACAATGCAATCCACATAATTTCCATTCCACGTAATCGTATTTAATCCTTCGTATGCCGTTCGATCTCACTACATGGAAGTGGATAATGATGTCGCCTTCAACGTTGACCACACTTTTAGTAGAGGCTAATGCCTTTGAAATCTTTATCACAGCCTCGCGTGATTTAATGGAATTGGAAACGTCTGTTCGTAGTTGACCTTGAGTGGTTCTTCAATGAACCGCTAGCAATTGCATTTTTTATTCCACTGATATGCTCTTATGCTATTCAAAACGTCGAAATAATCCATTGATTATTCCTGATCGCGATCTCCTTTAGGCGTTTCTTAGAACTATCGAAATCGACATAAGTATTGCTTCCAAAGACGGGCTAAGATTTGGTTAGTTCTCTTGAATGACAGGAGATATTTTCATGCGATTCCGTTGATCGTGTGTTGCTTACTGCTCTGGTTGTCCTGAACTTCGGAATTTTGTGGAGGCATGGTCATTTGCCACTTCATATAAGCATTGAGATTTTTTAAGCATTGCGACTTTTTTATATTGGGGATCATTCCATTACTAGTCCTGCAAACTATGAAACAAGCAGAATCACCAAACTGAGTGCTGATGTGAACTTTCCTTTATGTAATCATATCAAATACGTTTCAATATGACCATACTTGAATATTGTCTTCAAACTAAACGCATCCTCGGTTGAGTCCCATTCGCAGAAACTCGTCTGGTGGTATAAAATAGGAATGTCTGGTCGGTGAATAGTTGATCGCGAGAGTGGTAGTTTTTTAAACTGTAACCAGCTTACCACGAGACGGTTTGGGATTGAAACTTACGTTGACGGTGGAGTCTGCTCACTCAATATGTAATTCCAGTGATTGAATTTTACTTCACTTGTCATGTTCTCCCGACAGATAACTATTCTTGTTAATTTCGTGAAAAGAAGCTCTTTTTAATTCATCGTAGTTGTAACTTCAACGAACCACGGAGGTGTGGACCAGGTTTAAAAGATGGAACTCTGATCTTAGTAATACACGACGCAAAGCGAATAGTTACCTTAATCTTCACAGAGAAGGAGATGAAGCATATAACCTAATTTAATTTATTTGACTACTTTCTATTTTGTCGTCTACTTGTGTGAATATTTTTGGGACACAACGTTTCAGTTTAAAAACAGGTGGAGAGCAAAGCGGGACACCAAATTTCCGCATGTACTTAACGTATTGAAGTAGTCCCGATAGTTTGTACGCTATCCTAATTCTAATATCATCTTCGAGCATGTGTATATGCGTCAGATCCAACATTCAATATTCAGCCGCCATCCACATCAGTATTTCTGTGTTCATAATCGGAATAGCTTTGTTGTACGACAGTTAACATCAATTTCAAACATACATACGATGGAAATTTAAAAAAACAAAACGATGTCCTGCACAAAAGAAGCGGTCAACACTCGTAATCTGCTTTACATAAAATCGATATCGCCGACCGGTATTGTTTCTCCAATGAATTCCAAGTGTTTATTTTAGAGTATAATGTATCTCCGTCACGAGTATAATGTATCTCCGTCACGAGTATAATGTATCTCCGTCACGAGTATAATGTATCTCCGTCACGAGTATAATGTATCTCCGTCACGAGTATAATGTATCTCCGTCACGAGTATAATGTATCTCCGTCACGAGTATAATGTATCTCCGTCACATAGAGTATAATGTATCTCCGTCACGAGTATAATGTATCTCCGTCACGAGTATAATGTATCTCCGTCACGAGTATAATGTATCTTCGTCACGAGTATAATGTATCTTCGTCACGAGTATAATGTATCTCCGTCACGCCTTGATTGGGATTGTTCATTTGAACGCCATGGATATGTAAAACGCAAGTACGTTCAAAGGGATCCTAGCCCTGGGTTAATCGGAATAAAACACAATTTAGAAAACGTACCGCCAGAGATATTGCACACTACGATCGTAACTTGCCGAAGGTGTACCATATTTATCACAGCTAAAACAATGTAACTTGTATCGTCTTCGCTTGACGCTCAGCAGGAAGAGGATAAACGAAGGACTACTTCACCCGGTGTCCGGATAATGTCACTGGGTCATCGAGATATGAATAAAAAACTGTTGAAAGCGACGTTAACATCCTACTCCTAACTGGTGATATATGTAAGTGTTGGGGAAAACTGACGTCTGACGACTAAAGAGCAACCATTAGGCTCCATGAAAGCCACCCTAAGCACCTCACATTCGGACCAGAATACGGAGGATTCTAAGACGAACCCTTGGTATCTCAGCCGCGCTTTATTGTAGCTGTTTATGCGTCCATTCGCTTTAGTTTTCTGAGAAGCCAACTATTTGGGTCTTCAGTCTTGATTCTCAAGCATAATCACCTGGCTTACTACATGACTAACCACACTGCTGCATATCTACTTCGCACATCTGAGGGTTTTAGCTGAAAGTAGTGGCCATTAGAAATGTAAAATATCGATTCGGAGCGTTTAGGGATAGAAAGCTGCCAAATCGGCGACACGAGTTGATTTATTAAATGGAGGCACAGGTCAGCCCGAGAAACATTTGCCCGACTGTGAGTCTTGTATTGGCTTGGGAATCCTTTGTCAGACGTTCGAATTACCGATATTGCATAGATAAAAGCGTGTTTGATCAAGATATGCCAATGCTACATTGGCTGAATTCCCATTACGGATACTGAAATGTTCGTGGAGCCGATTTATCTCCAATCCACATACATGATGCGTTTCCTTCTTCAATCAAACAAATTATCGGGGTTTTTTCTAACAGAAGAGAAGGGTAGTTTTTTTGAAGATCGCTATCGAATGTGAAATCCCTTCAATTATTGAAAGGGCATCAGGAAATAAAGTATCATGCAACTAAAGTCGGGTCACGTGGCGATTAGTTAATTATTGACAAATTTTGAGATTAAGATTTAACACAGGGTTAGCAGAGCTGTATAAATGACGAGCTCATAGGTCAAGTGAAGGGGAACATGTCATCTGAAGAAATACTGACGCGTGAATATGGTTTAAAGGGGTTACACAGAATGTCATCTCTACGATGATTCATTTTTGTCAAATTGTTTGGGTCCGTGCTGAATTATTTGAAGGTATACCCCGGGCACGTTCTCTTTATATTAGCTAGCGTTACCATATTGGAATTCTGAGGATAAATAAATATTGTATATTGTATTGTATATATATTGATAACGCGAATAAAGGACTAAAATACTATCCCCATAACAGCCCCAGATATATCAGGCGAGAATGCAAGTAGAAATTGGTACAAACTCCTGAACCCGATCAAATATCTCATCTTCTTCACGTCACGGAGAAGGAAAACGTTACACAGCCAGAAAAAGGTGATGGTCCATCACTATTTAATGGTGATCAGACCTGACCTAAATTGTCAATCACTGTTCATCGCTCTTCAGATGTGGTGGCTATCATTAAAGGTATTCATAAAAAGGATGATGGTTCTAACTCATCACCTTTTCGTGGTGAAAGTTATATAACACTTCACATTGTATGAGGTATCACTAATGTTTAAATGACAGCTATATAATTTAATTATTCAACGAAGTCACGTAACTATGATTCATGCAGTAAACGTTCGAATTACTTGCCGTTGTATCATATTTAGTTTGTGTTTTGAGATATTGCTCAGTTAAGTTATTGTGTCACCAATGTCATTTGAATGAGCTTACATGTATCTGTATAGTCACGTATCATGAATCAGTACAATGGCAACAGCATCCGACAGTCAATATATCGGACTGCACACCTGTATAACATTACTTCGAAAAGGAGACTCGCGTTTTAAATATACCATAATCCGGATATTGGTGAGAAAATGCCCGATTTACAAGAATGTAAGACATCCAACTCCTGAATGATGAGCATGCATAGATGCCAGGGAAATAGTCTCGAGAACTGACTTTTTGATGTACCGCATTCAGATTGACTGTTTTAAAGGGGTTTTATTTCTAGTTTTGTTTATTGTTTGTTGTCCTTTATGTGGAAACCCGCGATAATCTCTAACAGCCTGAAAGCGATATGTGCTGTTTCTTATACGGTCAGATATTCACTCGATGTTCCGAAAACTTGAACACAATCAATATAACATCTAAAATACAAGGGTTTACTCCGTCATTCAATATTCAGCCATCGTCTATTAAAGAATGTCCACGTCAATAATCAAAATACCTTATTCATATAATACATAAAAATTGTCTAGTATCCTGCAAGAGAGAAGCGGTCAGCAGTTTCCAATGATGACAACAAAACACCATGCTGTTCCCAAAATATCAAACCAGTATCGCTAATCGGTATCCTAAATCCATATGGTATGCGCTGTAAAGTCATTATCTAAAGAATGATGTATCTCAGTCATGCTTTGATTGTGCATGTTCATATGAACACCATCAAGATCTTGAAGAACACTGAAGAACATCTTGAAGAACGACCCCTAGCTCCGGTTGCGAAACGTAACGCCATCGATCTTGCACTCTACTCTCGTATTTACGATATGTATCGCCAAATTTGAGAAAGTTTTTGCGGAAGCGCTTTGTGATATAGCCCTATTTCTGGAATAATGTTTTTTGACGCTAATTGGAATCGTCACATTTAACCGAATACTAAATTAGGTCAGCCGTCATCGCCGCCATTCTGAATTTACCCATGGTTCTTTGGTCGTACATAAGCAAATAAGCTTGAAATGACCTCAGTATGATAAATTATTAAGTCACAGATTGTCAGTTCGTGTCGTTCCCGCTAAAGGATAGAAAGTTGCGGGGCGCTCCCTCAGACCCGGTAGGGTAATAATCGAACGAGGTTACAATGGGGACGCATAAAACATCGATAACACTCAAATCTAGTAGGATCCTCCCATACACCAATGTAATTTTATTTTGTTGATGTTTGGGCCACTGGGGGGTTTTGAATACAGATCTTTACGGTCGTTCCCATTCAATGTTTCTTGGTCTATTTCTCGGTGTTTCTTCACCGTGAATCAACAGAAAACCATTACATCTTTTCTCCAGAGGCCAATAAATTGATTCTTAGGGAACTTGTGTATTAGGAAACCTCTTACAATTATTTGTGGTCGGCATTTTCAATACACAGAACGGAGAATCCATCTGTCTTTGCAGCTGATTTCCTCGAAAATGTTTGTACTGGCGGTACGGCCTGGTGGGGGCGATATTATATCTGAATTTTAGTTGATTATATTGTCCCTGCGGATGTCTCGTGTTTCTGTTACACTCCAACTGGAATTGAAATAATATAATTGGAATAAGAGCTACATGTATTATCTATCGTTTTGACATCTGTACACATCGGTCTGTCGAAGTATTGCATATAATAATAACAACATATTACCAATAATAATAATATTATATTGAAAATAACAATAATATTATACAGCCAATAATACAACCACTCAAAATGATAGAGCCATCTTATTCAACAGTATAAAGTCATAAAGTAGATGGTTTTAGCCCACCCCTTCGATCGACCTACTTTCGGATTGCGCAATATTACATCTTTAGAATGTACGATTAATGGAACTCAAGCTGGCTTCAAACAAATATTTTTCGACCATCAATATATATCATAAGTACAGAGGTTTCATAAAAGCATGTACTTATATAATAAAATCCAAGCATATACGCTTAACAAGTGAATTTAATTGCTTCCATCTATGAACTTAATCATGAAAATGTCAATCGACAGTGGGGCACTGGGAAGCTCAGAATATTTGGGAAAACTATTAAGGGAGACATTCCAAATAAGCAAAGCGTTAAATCTCCGTAGTTAGCTCTGAGTGACGAAAATAATCAGGTGAGGAAGGGGTCGAATACCCTTTCCAGGTCGCCAATTCATTCCTCAACGGGAAGGGGGCGATAGGTTATATAACCGGGTAATTTGAACATTTAATCAGAAATTTCAAAGCTGAACATGAACATTATAAACTAAAGAAATTAACTCTCCTTGACAAAACTTAGCCACCTCGGGGACGAAACGTCCATCAGCAGAATCTCACCATATATAAATAACAAGTAAACGCAACATATAGATGTAGTGGGAAAAGATGCGGAAGTACTGACAAGAAGTCATGTGACCTCACAGGCCAATATTCATGACTGCTTATATAAACACATCACAAGGAACAAGCATTATCCCGCTGATGATTTGTATCTTAGCCACGCTTTAGTTGTGACTGTTCATGTCGACATCTTGACTGGCATGTCCACACGGCACAGGCGTGAGAGGTATTAGATACAAATATCCAAGAGCAATGATGCAATATCCTTAACAAGTCATCTGATGGAAAGTGATGATCTGTGTGACCGTTAGATAGGATAAATAGCCCAAACGGGGAAATACTAGTAGACGTCTGTGAGGCCCGACGCCAACCAAGCGATTCATTCTCCTCCAAATTCCAACCACTATGACTTGTACCGAGGGAAAGCTTCGGGCAAGAAAAGCAGAATTAAATAATGTTTTTGTCCATAATCAGTACATATAAATATAGTGTAAATCAAAAACAAGTACTACCTTAGCCTTAGTAAATACAGATGAAATAAAAATAGGCCATACTGTTTTTTAGTATCTCTGCAGTATTTGTCACAAAGAGGCACTACCAATAGCTGATAAAGCAATAGCCAGGAATCTGATGATTAATACGGGCACCATACCTAAATATAATAATCTATGGATACAAACGTGTTACTCAGCACTGGATACGAGACAATTGGTGTAAAACAAAACCTAAA
The DNA here is from genome assembly GCA_036873755.1 of Hanleya hanleyi. Classification (NCBI taxonomy): domain Eukaryota; kingdom Metazoa; phylum Mollusca; class Polyplacophora; order Lepidopleurida; family Hanleyidae; genus Hanleya; species Hanleya hanleyi. The sequence goes on along the minus strand of JAVTVY010044099.1, from coordinate 8,671 downwards.
ACATATGCAACGTTCGCCACAAAAAGGCTGCATTGAGACTTACTATATATAAGGCCCGACCAGTTTTTCCATTTTTCTTCAAAATTTTGCAATCTATTAGAAACAGCTGCATTTACCTTTTCCGATAGATAATACCATCACATTTGATGCTCTCTAACCTTGGTGTACTACTCAGAATACTAGCTCTGTAAATACAATAGTTTGTTATGAGTGATATCAAATTGAGTATTTTAGTGTTAGGACCTGAAAAAACAAAAATAATAGACCGAGGAGAGAAGAATATTCTTTGCAATGTGCTTTCTTCCACCTATGCAACAACCTGATTTCGAATAGCGACCGTTTTAGGACAATTTATTAGCAAATGTAAGATGGTTTCAGCTTCTCTCTCACAGAAGACACAAACATTGTCATCTGTCAAGTTAAGCATCTTAAAGAGTAATTCCCTGCATGTTAACGTACGCGATATTATTCTGTATCTAAACCACCACAATTTCGAATCATTAGTAAATGATTTAACCAAAGTATAGATTCTTGGCCATGTTATCAGATCGCCAGATCCATCAAAATACTCTTCCCAACGGGTTTCAAATTTATTATTAAAAGACAAATTCTCCAGAAATATTTGAGTATAGATACGGCAACCCTTGTCAACGGACAATATCACTTCCGGGAAATGGTATAAATGGGTCATAAATAGGCTCACATACCTTAAAACCAGACAGTTTAATGTAGTTTAATATGCAGTGTAGAAGACCATAAAATACTGTGAATGGGGTATTTATATTATAAGATACACAACAGTCCCTGTACATGTATGAGCGAGGTATTCCATTGTCGTTAAAAAAAGTCTGATATAAATATTACTCCATTGGTATACCATTTCCTGTAAAAAAAAAGGCTTACCCTCGATCAACAAATTACCGTTGTACCATACAGGACGGGAAGAAATATCGACTATATTTTTTACTTCAACATTTTTTACAAAAGTCTATATATGCAAGGCAAACATCTCTCCAGAAGCATTTCTTATTTTCCCCAAAGTTTGTTCAATAAAGCAGGGACCTAATGACCACAAAGACATAGCAGTAACTTATCCTAGCAAAGTTAGCTAGTAATGTTGACCATTGAGCATTACTTATAATTAACCGCCTAATCCAAGTTATTTTTAATGATTTCTGGAACGATAATTAACGTATCATTCTGAAACCACCTCGGGAGAAGTCCTGTATGAGTGTTTTTCTTGCAATTTTGTCAGGTTTGTCATTCCAAATAAATTTAAATAACATTTTCTCACATTCATCAAGAAGTTCCTTATCGGGATTGGGAAGTGGGAACAAAAGGTAATGTATTTTAGATATAAAAGATATTTCTTAAAAATTCTCTACGTCAACTCTCCACACAGGGCGTATACAACGAGGAAACGCTGTTGACATTTCGGTCGAATCACGTAGAGATGGTAGCGTACGTTACTGCGCCCTTTGTAATGAGTATAACCATGTTTCTTCTTTCTTTATTCCTCTGTTTATTCCCGTTGCCTGTCGAGGAGCCATTTAGAACATTAATTGACCACTCAAATAACGTATTTCTCAAAAACATTGGTTCCATGTTATAATCATGTTGTTCGGCTGGTCAAGTTCAAGACTTTTGTGAAACTGTGCGTTTACATGTTCGTCTACCTCGGATTACATTGGGAAAGTTCTCTGGTTTTTTATTTGTGATGACAAGTGAAACTGCCATTGGGATATCTTCAAAGCATATAACAAGGAACCGGCCACTTGACGAAACGCAATAATCGTGGAAATGACATTCTACGGACCATCAAACAAAACAGCCAGCCATGTTCGGGGCCAACACACTCGTTATTGATCGTTTTGATCACGCCTTGTTCCTTTCCGCTTGACCTGATATGTCATCAGATGTACAGCTCTGTCTACTCCAGTCTTAAATGGTATAAATCTCTAACCTTAGCAGTAAGATACTAACCGCTATACGTGATGATCGATCGTTTGCTGGTTTGAAGGCTTCTACGTTCGATTTCAATCTTTATTATACATATAAAAGTACACTTTTAATTTTCTGTGGAAAAGCTGCAATTTGTGAGACTGAAGAAGGACACGCATATTGTATGTATCTGTTCGGCGACAATTACAGAAGCAATATCGAGAATAATTATACAACCGAAGTTACAGTGACGGGTCATTCTCACGGAAAGGCGCAATTCGTGTCACTCGACCCAAATTTTCTTCTAACCAGTCTTACGGCTGAAAAAATTCAGATTGTTCGTAGTATTCATTTAGTAGAGTACGAATAACTCATTGCAAGCACTCTCCCGATTGATTTTTTTAGGTAAATTTTCACCAGAACCCTCAATTTTGGGTAAAATAGACCTGTAACTGGCTGTAGTGACCTACTTGATACCACGATAAAGTTGCCAAAAATTCTTTTGTTCTATATTATTCTACCTTTTTGGCAACCAGCCGCATCTGTTCTTTCAATATATGAATATATTTTTTACAATGGCAGATTATCTTGTGAAAATGGCATGGGCAAAGGTCTGTAACTGGTTTTCGGGTCATTGGTGTCACTGTAACTGAAATCGGAGCCAAAAAGCGAACGCTTAAATTAGAAACAAAGATTTGCCACCAGGCGGCTTCTTTTCCAAGCGCGGGTAAACTTGAGATTCCATAAGAAGTGTTTTATGAAACTCTTTTCAGTATTTCAGTCATTTCTAGCTCCAAATTTTCAGCGTACGTTTATTACCGGTCAATGGTGTTACGTGTCAGGATCAACATGTAGTGGCTCCCGAGTAAAAATATTAACTGGTAACAAAGAAATGTGCGCATGAATTACAAAATCATTGTTCTTGGACCGTCACGACAATATACGAGGGAGCAACAATGAATTCCTTCCAAAATGTCAGTGGTGTTACCTGTCAGTGGTGTTACTATTTTTAGGGTAACACCATTGACAATTATGATGATTTTGCTCCAAATTTCAGTACAACTTGAATTTACCTTTCTTCCAAATAATACTAAGTTAAGGAGTCTTGTCATATACGTGTTTTGCCCCTAGATCGCTTTCACTCACGGCTACATTTTTGCCTCTATGAACAAATTGGTCACTGTTGTTACACGAGGTCAATGGTGTTACTCGAGGTCACTGGTGTTACCGGGTTGTCAGTGGTGTTACATTTCAGTTAGATAACTATTTGAAGAAGAAGAAGCAGTTTTATCAGAAGGCTTTCCATATACCTGTTTTGTCCCTAAATATTCTTCACTTGCAACTGCATTTTTGCGTCTATGAACAAATTAATCAGTGGTACGTGTTACACGAGGTCAGTGGTGTTACCGGATTGTCAGTGGTGTTACGGATGCAAGAATGGTCTTGAAATTCAGAAACACTTGTTTAAGTTGTCCCATATTTTGAAAAAGAAACAAACTCGATTAGTTTAAAGTCAGCATCAAGAATAAATAGGTTGACTTCCGGTTCCGGCTTCGAGAAGAGCGGACATGTTTTAGCTCGTGCTCCGGTGCACTGCAAATTTTGGCCGTCTTTGGGAAAATGTGACACGTGAATGCCTCCTAAAAAGACTAAAAGGATAGTTAGAGAACCAAAGCAGCCTGCGCTGACATATTTTTTGAGAAGTTCGAGAGATGAGATAGGTGGAAACGAACTTTTGAGTGACGAAAACGTGGACCGACGAAAAATGGCCTCCAAGCCAGTTTCGGGCAAGGAGGACGACGCGAGTTCAGGAAATGCAGAGTTAAAGAGCCTAATGGAAGGTCTAGAAACCAGGCTGAAAAAGAATAATGACGAGGTGAAAACTGAAATCCTTGGAGAAATAAAACAAGTTAAGCAGATAGTGGGTGGACTAGAAAAGGCGGTAGCCAAACATGAAAAAACTCTAGATTTCCAAGATGGCGAACTGAAGAAAATGAAAGCCGATTTCGAGCTGTTGCAGGGAGAAGTCCAAAACGAAGTGGCAACTATAAAACAAGAAAAAAATGAAATGCGCGAAGAATTAAAAGTAGTTAGGCAAATGGTGGCAGATTTGCGAAATACAAACGGAGAGCTTGAAAAAAGCCTTGATTTCCAAACAAATGAACTCGTCAAAACTAAAAGGGAAGAACAACAGAAACTGGCAGAGCTGAGAAATGAAATAACCATGGTCAGAGATGACCTAACGAGGACCCAAATTCATGATAGGAAGAGGAACATTTTGATATATGGTATACCACTGGAGGGAAATGCCTTCACAGAAGACACTGAAACCGTCCTCCGGAAAACTTTGAAAAATTACCTGAAAATCCCAGAGGAAAAAATTAAGGAAATGGTACTTATAGCCTGCCACCGGCTACAATCCAGACCTACAGACACTGCCCCTCCTGCTATTATGGTGGTGGTACAAACCTACGCAGATCGAGAGCTCACCTTCAAGTCGGCCGTAAACATTCCGAGGGATGCCCGAGTGTCCGTGAGACAAGACTTGCCAGCACATTTGAAGGCCCAAAGGAGAACAATGGCGAGAGACGCATATACTTTGAGGAAGGAAAAAAGCCTACAAACTCGTATTAAACTCTACGACACTGTGTTGAAGTTAGAGACCCGGAAGGAGGCACAGGACAAATGGAGTGAATACAGACCAAGTTGAAAAGTGCATTATGGTACTGACTAGGGGCAAAAGCCCCCGCCAAACGTTTGTAAACAAGGTTTTTTTTTTTTTTTTTTTTCCTTCCTTTTGCTTTTTCGGTGATGGAAAAAAGAAGAAAATGCTAACTTTTGGTGAAAAGAAACATGTTTTTTTTCTTATATAGGGTGCCATCTTCCCCCCCCCCCCCCGGTGCACCATGGGATAGAGGTATGATGGTGATAAACCGATAACCTGTAGAAAATTAGGCCCCTTCCCGATTTCAAAAATAATTTGCCCAACGATGTAATTCTTGATTGACGTGTTTAAGCTGGAGTTTTTAAAACTATTACAATTATGTAATGGGAAGAAATTATTTAATACTCTTGGGAGGGAGGAGGGGGAGAGGGTAAGTTTACAAAATTTTTGAATGTCTGAAGTGAGGGTGAATATGGTAACATCTGGTAAGTTCTGTTAATTATGAAATATTGTGGAGGCAAGTGATTACCCCATACTCCTGGTTTTCATATAATTGAATGGTTTTGATTTTGATTGATGAAGAGTGAAAGCCTGGATACTATTGGCATTAGCACATATACCATGTGAATATACTGAAAAGGGTGTGAAATTGATTTAATAATTATGTATGTTGAGCAGATTTAAAATTTATTGGAGCATGAAACGAAACTTGTATGAAATTCACATACAGATACTTATTGATTGGAAAGGGTGTGTAATTGTTTTAATAATTGTGTATGTTGACCAAATTGAAAATCTAATTTCTGGTTTAAATCTTATGGGTACCATGGCTCATGTATTAATTAACCACAGCCGTCCAATTCAGTAGATGACAGCCAGGGTAAATGACTAAGAAGTCTGTTGTAATTGTTTTAATAATTGTGTATGTCGACCAAATTGAAAATCTAATTTCTGGTTTTAAATCTTATGGGTACCATGGCTCATGTATTAATTAACCACAGCCGTCCAATTCAGTAAATGACAGCCAGGGTAAATGACTAAGAAGTCTGTTTTTAATAATCAACTACTGGTCTCCTATAAGTGATTTGATCCGCTGGAAAGTTTTGGTTTTTGATATTGGTACGTAAGAGGTAGATTTGATTTATACCTTTTTGGACATCAGGCATGAGCTGCGTTGGAATTCCGTTTTCCCCCAAAACATTGGGACAATTTTATTAGCTGATCTCCATAAATAATGCGAAGGATTATATAGGCTCATATTGTTTGTAACGAGACTCCACTCGTACTTCGCCCTGCTAGGCAAGGGAGGCAAAAAGGTGCCTGACGTGAGGGTGAATATGGTAACATCATGTATGTTCGGTTAATATGAAATATTCTGGAGGCAAGTGATTACCCCTTACTCCTGCTTTCGTATAATTAAAAGTTTTTTGAATTTGATCGTTGAAGAGTGAAAGCCAGGATATTATTGGCATTAGCACATATACCATGTAAATATATTGAAAAGGGTGTGAAATTGATTTAATAATTGTGTATGTTGATCAGATTTAAAATTTATTGAAGTAGAAACGAAACTTGTGTGAAATTGACATACAAATACTTGGAAAGGATGTGTAATTGTTCTAATAATTGTATATGTCGACCAAATTTAGAATCTAATTGTTGGTTTAAATCTTATGTGTATTGTGGCTCATGTATTAATTAACTACAGCCGTTCAAATTTAGTAAATGAAAGCCAGGGTGAAGGCTAAGAACTTAGTCTGTTTTTAATAACCAACTACTGGTATCCTATAAGTGATTTGATCACTGAAAAGATTTGGTTTTTGATATTGGTATGTAAGCGATAGGTTTGCTCTTACTTTTTTGAATATCAGGCATGAGCTGAGTTGAAATTCCCCTTTCCCCCAAAATATTGGGACAATTGATCTCCATCAATAATGCAAGGGACTATATAGTTTCATATTGTTTTGTAATAAGGCTCCACTTGTACTTCGCCTTGCTAGACAAGGGAGGTAAAAAAGTAAGAGGTATTTCAATATAGAGCTGAGTTAAAGTGGCCAATTTGCAGTGGCCAAAAAGCAGTTATGCCGTTCGGAACTCATATATTTTTTTTAAACACACTGTATTTCATTATTTGTGCAACCGTCTATCATGTTTTGCTTTGTAATGGTTTGTATGTTGTGTTAGTTCCTAGTATTGAATGTGAAAGTTTTTTAATTTTGTTCAGATATTTCTTGCAAGGTTTTAAGCAACCATGTAATAGATACTGTATAGATTTAAATCGTCGAGAATACTGTATCAGTACATATGAGAAAATTTTCAGATTGAGGGAATACAATATTTGGTATATAGATTACACAAAGGTGCATTTACATGTATACCTGAAAAGCCGGAGGAGCCCGATGTCCTGCTACCAAATTAAAACCAACTTAACATCACATAATGGATGAAAGGATTAAAATTATGTCTTTTAACTGTAGAGGTTTAGGAGATAAGTTGAAAAGACGGGATGTTATGCATTTTATTAAGTCAAAAAAAGCAAATATTTATTGCCTACAAGATACCCACTTTGCTCAGGATTTTGAAAGCTATGTAAAAGCTGAGTGGGGGAGCCAAAATTGTTATTTCTCTTCATACACAAGTAATGCAAGGGGAGTTGCTATTCTTTTCACGGATAATTTCGACTTTAAAGTACACAAGGCAAAGACTGACAATGACGGGAATTTTTTGGCTTTGAGTGTAGCAATAAGTTCAGTCAAAATTACATTGATAAATTTATATGGACCAAAAAATGATGATCCTGTTTTCTTCCAACAAATAATAGATACAATCCAAGAATTTGAGAATGAGTTTTATGTAATTTGTGGGGATTGGAATATCACCCTTAACCCCCAAATAGATACTGAAAACTACAAGATGATAAATAGTCCAAATGCTATGAATTTTGTAAAAACTATTATAGAAACAGAAGATCTGGTGGACGTTTACCGTAGTATCTATGGTGATAAACGAATGTTTACCTGGAGACAAAAGAACCCTTTCAAACAAGGCCGTCTAGACTTTTTCCTAATAAATAAGGAATTTCTCACTTATGTGAATGATATTCTACACAAACCTGGTTATAAATCAGATCACTCAATGGTGGTGTTAGAATGTAGACTTACAGACTTCGAGAGAGGTAGAGGAATTTGGAAATTTAATAATTCACTACTTGGAAACTCAGAGTATACCAAACTTGTTAAGAATACTATTCTATCAACAATAGATCAATACTCCGACACCCCTATAGAAGCCAACCAAATTGAAGATTTAGATCTAAATGTGCTGCAATTTACTATAAACCCACAACTATTCCTCGATACACTTCTGCTAGAACTAAGGGGGAAAACCATAGAATTTGCATCTAGAATTAAGAGGGAGAGAGAAAAGTTAGAGAAAGATCTGATCAAACAAATAGAAACCTTAGAAGGAAACCTAAATGGTAATCAAAATCTACTAAGAGAACTAGAAGAGTCAAAAGAAAAATTAGAAACTGCCCGAAAAAAAAAAAGTTGAAGGTATGATGATCAGGTCAAGAGCGAGGTGGATTCAGCAGGGGGAGAAACCCACAAAATATTTTTGTAGTCTTGAGAAACGTAATTTTGTGAACAAAACAATACCGTGTATACAAAAGGAAGATGTCTTAATAAAAAATCAAAAAGAGGTCTTAGTAGAAGTAAAAAATTTTTATGAGAAATTATATAGAGAAGAAGTTACAGGAGAGGAGTTACATACTTTAGAATTAGGGGCCTTTCCAAAACTAAGTGAGGCAGAGGCTGAAAATTTAGAAGGGGAGATAACACCTCAAGAAATCTTGGCAGCCCTGAAAAAACAAAAACATAACAAAACGCCTGGTAGTGATGGGTTTAGTTCTGAATTTTACAAGTTCTTTTGGCGAGATATTGGACACTTTTTAGTCAAAAGTATAAATTTTGGATATACTAGTGGGCAAATGTCGATAATGCAAAGACAAGGTCTGATCACATGTTTACCAAAAGGCGACAAGCCACGACAATTTCTAAAAAATTG